>MU134562.1:94412-131905 GCA_015039355.1 Ramaria rubella
TTTGTACCCAATCAAATACTCTGAAAACAGCATGTCTGCACGTGCTATTTCAGCCTCTGTAATAATTTGTTGTACGTATATGTTAACAGCGGGGCAAGCTTGAGGAATAACACATCCTTGCCAGCCCGCATTCGAATGGAGGGAGCCTTCAGTGGATCAGGAATCTCTTTCTTTTTCCTTCTGGACTTTGTGGCTAACACGCTCGTGAGTAATGCATTCATACCCAAATAAAAAGAGATTGATACTGGAGGGTTTCTGGGCTTTCTTGGCTGCCATTTCAGCTCGATACTTAGCTCCATGAACTCTTTCCCATGTTTTGGAACAATCTTCAAAGCTTGCGGTAGCCTTTTCAAATTCTGTTTGCGCATGCGCACAATATTCTTCCCAAATGAAAGGTATCTAAGTGCAGATGACATTAGTTATTAGGATAGCTCTAAAATATCTCAATTGCTTTTACCACACACGGCAGACATACAGTTCCAAGGCCTTTGTAGGTATCTGCGGATAGGGCCCCACCTGCCAGCTCCCCCACTTGCCTTGCCGGTCACGCAATATAAGGGGGCATCTCAAGCTGTATATCATATTAAACCCCATAGATCAGAGAACAAAGGACACTCACGTCTTTCAGGAAATCATGCACTCAATTGAGCTCTCGTTTCCTTACAGCAGTCCCAGGCTGAAGAGCGTGACCTTGAATCCACGTCGCATACCAATGGTTCTTGACAACCCCTAAGTGGCAGTGAGACACATAGAAAGAAGGAGTGCAATGTCACTCACCCATCAGGAGGTTGTGCATTGGATCGATGATAGTCATTCGGATGACATCAAAGTAGGGCAGCCATGTTAATTAAAACCAACGAGTACCATGTTCCTTGAAGTACGTGTCTCGTTCTTTTGCTGAGCCTAATCTAATCCACTCCCAAGCACGCCTGACATGCTCAGCGTTATCACACTGAGGGAAACCTAAGATGTAATATATCAATGAGTACATCAAAATTTTTGAGGCATGGATAATCACCATTTTTCAACGACTTGTCAGAAAAAATGTCAGCCTGGGTCACTGAGCAGTGTGTACATGGGGAAACCAGATGTCCTGTGTCTGCGCAGCCAGACATTTTGACAGCCGCAGGATGGTCACATATGAAAGTGAGACAAGCTACACGCACCCTTCAGCCTAAAACAACTTTCAATATTGCGTCAACAACCTGACTAACTCTGTAACTCACCGAAGGGAAACATTGGGGTTTTCACAATAATACCCTCATCATACAATAAGAGCAGATCATCAACAATGAACTTCAAGTGATTTTGCAAGTCCTCAGCTGTAGGCTCATGGGGACCTGGCGTCATCGTTGCCAGAAGTAAATTTTCTGTGCGGTACCTAGAACAAAATTCAATAAAGAACATGTAATATATTTCACTTACTTAAGCTCGGTGACAAGGTTCGCAACTGTGAACAAAAAGACACCCAAGGAATGACTGGGGGAATAATCACCTTGTTGAGCTTGGAACCTATCATCCTACATTAGATGCTAACTCTTGCCAGAATTTAACATACCAGTCTAAACTTGATGTGACTCCTATCTGGAGTTTGTCATCCTCACCTGGTGCGAAAAACTGTTCACCATCCCGTCCAAGTATAGATTGCCATATAGTCCCATCCATGACACAAGTGTAAACCCCAGGGGTGCTTGAGCCGTTGTGCCAGCTTTCCACCTCCCTCTCCATACCCTCACACATTAGGAAATCAGATATTAGGGTAGATAGTGGAACCATAGGGACCACAACCTTCGGAGTAGGACATTTCTTGAGTCTCTTGTGTGCCTCCCATGATATCTCAAAGAAATCTGCGGATAATCCATTATACAAATCATTTCCACAGGACTGGCAGATTGAGGCTGCCTTCGTGACAGGCATCAGGTCCATGCTCACGGGGGTGCTGCAAATAGGACAAGACACAAAGATTGAGAAGCGATCAGTGATTGAGAGGTGCGTGAATGCTGTGGTTAATGTCATTGGCATTGCATCATTGGCAGGTATGAATGCCATGAGTATAAATATATAGCAAAGACACCCAAGGATGAGTCCGCATGCACGGAACGAAACATGGTGTTTCATATGCAAGAGTGCCACAAGCATTAAAATTGCACGTATCCACCATTTTTCGTGTGCAGTGTGGAATCCTTTGAAAGATGAGGGCCAGGACGCAAATACAGGGAAGGGAGAGGTAGGGGGGATGGGAGACAGCGCATGAGAATCAGCTGCCTGCGAGCTAACTGAATCAGCCAAGGGTGATGGATGAGATGTGATGCCTTGGCCAGCCTCCAATCACTACCTAAATCTAGATTGGAGTCGTCAGGATGAGGCACCATGTCATATATCCAAGGCTTGTCCTCCAATTGTTCAGGGGCCCCTTCGAAAGCCTCATCATCCTGAAGGTATGGAATAGGGCTGGGCATGCAAGACACGGAAAGTATTGGTGAACCTTGAGGAGATCCAGAGCCAGCCATGGGGCAGTGTTCATCAAATCCATCCACGGCCATGTCCAGGATGTCGCTAGTGTCCATCAATTCTGAAATATCTCCACCCGAGCCTGTAGTTATTGTCAGCCTCCAGAGTATTGACCTGAACAGACAACCAGCCTTCTAGTTGAACTTTGTGCATATCAACAGCAGCCTGTGAGCAACAACTTGACTCCAGAGAAATTCTCCTTTCCAACAGGTCGGGGAGATAATTATCAGATGTTACAGCCGCAGGAACAGATAGCTGCCCTTGATACGCCAAAGTTGATGAACTTGAAGCCTGTGTCACAACCTGAACGCGGAAAGGATTCGTGCACTTGACTTTCCCTCTAGCCGCAAACAAGGAAGGGGTCATTTTGTCAGATTTCCCGTGTTTCAATCATTTCCAGGCAGGTATCATCCTTCCTTGCAATCCGATATCTGGGGTTGCGGCGCATGCTGAACAGGTGCAGAGCACCGCCCGGCCGTTAGAGGCTTGCTACCGATAAGAAAATTAGACTGCTAAGTACCCTCAAAATATATCATCAAATAAGTACTTACTTGCCGCGTCTTATTGGCTTTCATAATTCGATGTAATCACAAGACAGCGGTGGTGTGCACAGCCAAAAGAGATGGTGCAGAGGCAGGGCAAAGGGCCTACGCGTCGTACAATGTGGTCAAGATGAAGGTGCATCCCAGGGATTGATATCCCTGAGACGTACTAGTACTGTACAGGTAAGTAACGTTAGAGTTTGACAAAATGAGCAGGTGGCTTACCTTGACCCTGCGATCATAGTAGCTGGTTGCAGTCGTTCATATCTAATCTAATCTTCAACCCCACGAGTGTCACGTGAAGTTTGATTATGTTCAGATTAGCGCCTCAACCGCATTGACCTGAATATGCAAACTTCCAGTATATTCTTAGCACTTGACTAAGTACAACCAGTAGGTAGAATTGTAGCTAATCGGTGGAACTCAAGCGTCAGCTAAAACCTCGTAAAACGCTGTGATATGCTACTGTAAGAATCTACATTCTTACATCCTCCCCACAGACCAAACCTCAGGAAGGTTTGGGAGATTTTATGCTGATGGGGAATCAGCATATATGGGTGCAGGCACAGTCGATGATGACTGTGCGGCTACTTCGACGGTGTTGTCATAGTAAATGGAGTTGGATGGATCGACTTCCATGGTGGTGTAATCTGCTGTAATAGCGGGTGCAGGCGGGGGAACAGACAAGGCAGAAGGTTCTGTCGTCAGCACATCCGTACATGCCTTTGAGTGGGGAGGCCCTCCACCACGTTCGTCAAGTGACAAATCATCGTCCAATGTCGACGGTTGTCCCCAAAAGCCTGGGGGACGAGGGGGCATGGGTATGTGAAGGCTGGTAAATGTTTGGCCTTCATAAGCATCGAGGACCCTCTGTGCGGTCTCATTATAGCAGATTTTGCTCTGCTTCCGCACGAAGTAGGGCTCAATATTGATGAGAGCCCTACTGGGATCTACACCTGCGTATGTGCCTAGCCATTGGGCTAGCTCATCGAGAGACGTACTCTCATGAGGGTGTTTCCATTCAAACACCTTCTCAACGCTGGTAGACGTCAGGAGATCTTGCCGCCAGATTGAACCGGCAAGATCGGCCCACTGGCCACGGACTGTAAACAGGTCCGTTAACTTTTGTAGAAAGACCAGACTGTCTTTCTTTGGCTTAATTAACTTAAGCCATACACATACATCAACATTCTCTAGATTGAGGGTGTTGTTGCCATTCCCACAGATAGTGGGTGATACTCCCTCTCTATTGTACGCAACACATCCCTGAGATTGGGAGGCGTGTCATGCGCAATCTCAAACGCTGGTGTTCAAGTCGCTAATCACTGTTCACAGTCAGCACGCTTGATGATGGCGTGCTGTGCGACAAGGCAAATGTCGCACGTGCAAGCGTAAGCTGCTCAATGAATTTTGGATTGTTGAGCTGGCAGGTGTCAAACCACTCTGTGGGTCGACGACTTGTTTGCACCACTGTGGGATGTGGTGCTTTGCCCAAAGGGTGGGGTAACAATCCCATCTGCATTGCAGGTGGGTCACTGATGGAAGGAGCAATACGAGTGTGCAGCAACACTGGGTAGGGCGCCACCAGCGTTCTCTGTTTAGATGCAATCTTGTGACCGGATCAACTGGGTCCTACCGGTGAAGCACTGGTAGTTGGCGTAGACAGACTCACTGAGTCCGTCATCGAATCTGGCAGCAATGTCAGATTGATTATAGTCGGCGCTGATGGCGTCGACTTCATGGCAGATATTTTATCCGCCATTTCGTGATTAATCTACCTCTCCTTATCGAGGGCAGCACAAAGTGTGTTGAGCTCTGAATTGAGCTCGCATACGTCCTCCTTGTAGGAGGCTACCGTGTCCTTAATAAAAGGATGCGCCATTTCGGCGAGTAATGGTGGCCAGGCCACTTTTAATGTGTGTTCAATGTCACGTATTCAAGGGTCGATAAGCCACAGTTTTGCGGCTTGCAGCAAGTGCTGCGTGTACGTGTTGCACTCCTGGCAGGAGTCACAATGGACGATTGCAATGGTGTCCTTGACACCATGCATCGTCCAGCTTTTCTCCTTTTGGAGCATAGCATATTGCTCAGAGGCACTAGGGAGTGCCTCTGCTGAGTGAGGTATATGGGACGCTTCAGCATTCATGGGTAGTCTCTCTGATACACTTGCACTGGTGAAAGTGTGGGAGTGGATGGCAAAGAGCCTTTAAGCAGCGATAAAATCATCACTTAAATTCAAAGCACGTGCACCTGTAACATCACGTGACGATGTTGCGTTGCACAAATTGCCGACACGAACTGTGTTTGTGTTGAGTCCTTGTATTAAGGACTCAACCGTCATCATTCTCATGCCTATGAGGCACGATTAGGAAGCTCTTGCAGCTTCCCAACTCCCCTTAGCTCTAGATAAGCATCTAGCACTTCTAACTCTCTGCATGCAGAGAGCGGTTCCCAGGTGACATCTCCTAATGTCCACCTTACTTGTAACTCCAGATTGGAGTTACTAGTCCAGCGATGAGCCAGAATCTCATCTACAAACCATTTTGGTTCATCCTCCTTCCCAAAGTCATACATATAATTTATGTCACGACGAGGAAATCATTCATCGTCATTGGGTATATGCGGTCTGATTAGACTCGCATGAAACTTTGGTAGTATCCTCCTAGCCGCGAGCTCTGGAGGTAACTCAAGTTTCACAGTAGAAATGGAATTGTCCACTTCTATAACTGGATCTGGCCCAATATAATTGGGCACTAACTTCTTTGCCCATCCTTTAGGTAAGGACAGGTTCTTTGTAGACAGGTATACTAGCTGTCCAACTTCGTACATCATTCCTTGATGGCGTCTGAGATTAGCAGTATCTGTCTGCTGTGCTCAGCTCACGATGATTGCATCGTGAGCATCAATCAGGTTCCACAACGCTTGTTGTGCGAATTGCCATACTCCTCTGAATGTAGTATCCACTGTTCAATTCGAATGGTGCGTATCCTGTGGTCGCACTGACTGAGCTGTTCAGTGCAAACTCTACCATTGGGCATTTCTCAGCCCAATCCTTCTGATCACTCTGCACTACCGTGCGAAGTATTTGCCCTACAGAACGATTTGCTCATTCTGTCACTCCATCCGTCTGCAGGTGGAATGCTGTGGACATGAGCAGCTTCATGCCCATTATACACTGCAATTCCCTCCAGAATATGGAGGTGAATTTGGAGTCACAATCTGATATGATCGACTCAGGTACTCCATGCAAGCGTACTATCTCTTTGAGGTATGACCACACGACTTGTCGTGCAGTCACTCTCGTCGTAGTTGGCACTAAATGCACCATAGATGTGAGTCTGTCAATCATGACTAGTAAATAGTCGTGACCCTTTGATTCTGGCAATGGACCAACAAAGTCCATTCCGATAGACTGCCATGGTCTATCAGGTACTGGCAGGGTATGCAATAACCCTGCTGGTGGTCTATTGTCCTTCTTTGCAGCCTGACAGGCTGCACAGGATCCACAGAATGACTCTATATTGGCTGCCATTCCCAACCACCAGTACAATCACCTGATATACTTGTCAGTTTTGAATTGCCCAAAGTGGCCAACTACTCTATGTGCATGATCGATAATTATCTCGACCATTCTCCTCCCCTTGGAAAAAACTTCCTGGGGGAGACACACTATGTCTTTATTGAACTGGTTCTTTGTCCAAACCAGTCCGTTTCTCACCCCAAATCGAGGGTGAGCCTCAGGATTTGCCAATACTTTCTTGAGTATTGGATCTGTTCCATAGCCATTGGCTATGGCTCATTTCAGGTCAAACTCACATTCTACACATGAACGTAGACTCTCTGAGTCTGCACCCAACGCTGGAACTAGTACATCGTCCTCCTCATTACCTTCCACCTGTGTGGAAGGTTCTTCCCCTGCTTGTTTCATCTGCTGCGCATCTATGACACACTGCTCTGTTGCATCTTGTAATCGTTGCAACCGTCGCGCTGTGGCCATTTGTATTTCTATTAATCTATCCATTGGGAGAAATTCTCCTTCCGGGTCTAGCCACGCATCCGCGTCGACGTATTCTTCTGCTGGGTGACTTTCACCCTGCTTGTCGTTCTTGTAGTAGCACGACAGACAGTCAGCTACCTTGTTCTCCACCCCCGATACATGTACCGTAGTATAGTTGAATCTGGAGGGAAATTCCCACCAGTGCACCTGTCTTTCTGACAGATGCTGTTGTGTCTCGAAGTATTCGAGACCTTTGTTATCCGTCACCAGTGTGAACTGGCAACCTAGCAGCTTATCCTCCCACTTCATAAGTGCTTCAAGGATAGCAATTGTATTGTGCTCATGTGTTTTGTAACGCTGTTGCGCGGGACTGAATTTCTTTGAGAGAAATCCTGCTGGATGACAAGTCGTCCAGTCCAGACCTTGTCCGTGAACTGCTCTGACTCCAGACTTGGAACCGTCGGTCACAACCCAAATGGGTTCTGTACTAGCGTGATTTATAGGCTTCAAAACTGGAGCCTTACATGCTAGTGCTTTGATGGATTCAAAACACTTATCCATCAAGGGCGTCCATTGAAATGTCCTATTGTTGCACGCACTTCCTGATAAGGGAGTTGTATACGCCGTCAAATCTGGCATATATGGTGCCAGATACAGCACGAGTCCCATAAATCGTTGGACATCGTTAAATGTTCGAGGTCTTCTCCAACCCCCAACCTTCTCCATTTTATCTGCATAGGCATGTATGCCCTTGTCATCTATTATGTGACCAAGGCATTCCATGTGAGGTGAATACAAATCAATCTTGGATTGATTTCCGCTGAGGAACAAATGTGCCTCATGTAAAATATCAAACACCTTTTGAAGGTGTTTTTTGTGCTCTTCTATAGAGCTTGAATAAATGAATATATTGTCCAAGTATACATGGACTGATCGACCAATTTGGGTACAAAAAATCAACATCATGAGATGTTGAAATGTAGATGGCGCATTACAGTCGCCAATCTGCATAACCCGGCCTTTGAATGTACCAAATATGGTCATGAAAGCCATCTTGTCAATGTCCTCCTCGACTACGCGTATTTGTTCGTATGCGTTGGACATGTCAAGCTTGGATCAATACATGGCACGAGCTACATCATGCTGGATTGTATCCTGGTCTAGGAAGGGTGTAATGTCCTTCACCGTGTTGTCATTGCATAGACATAGGTCTATCGCTGTTCTGAGCTTTCCGTTTTTCTTCAGAATGCATAGTGCTGGCACTGCAGAACATACAGACGCTGATACCCACCAACCAGTGGTGGTATACCAGTCAACTTTGTTGATCAGTTCATTTCGAAGTGCTTCCGGGCACTTCAGTAACTGATAATGAAACTGTTTGGTTTCATCTGCAAACTTAATTTCATGGTTGATCTCCCTCCAAGGAGAAAGTTCTAACAGCACACCTCCGAAGAGGTCTGCGTACTCTAGCTCCCATCTTTCCCTTAGTTTGGGAAAGTCATCCGCCATCAATAACGGTTGCTTGGTGCCAGTACATCCTTTGGTAATCCCATCGGTACATTGGTTGAGTAGACCAATGTCAATGTTTCTTTGGTTTTCTTTCCATTTTCCCTTGTCTCGCCTCCCATCTGGCGAGCTTGTCAATGGCTCTACATGCAACGAAGAGCCATTTGCGAGTCATGTTTTGTGGCTCACCAGTTTGGGCTTAAGACTCATGATTTGAGTCTTGCGTTCAGCTGGGTTTTTATAGTCCAGCTGCTCTTTCCAAGCATTTGCGTGGTTCGGAATTACTTCCTTTCCCATATGGATGCACCCCTCGTCTCTAAAGTCGAGGGATATCTCTAATTTACATAGGAATGGTGTTCCTAGTATTGCGTCGTAATAGTCTACGTTTGCTATATCGAAGTATTCCTTGATATTATGCTCACCAAAGTGGATGTTGGTGTGTGTTCCGCAGTTGATAGTTGAATTACTGCCGACACATGCTAGCTGTAGACCAATTGGACGTTCGAGTTCGAATGTCTTAATGCCTACAGCATGTATGAAATCTGGAGAGAGCATAACTTCCTCACACCCACTGTCTATTAGACAGTGGGCTCTGACTCCATCAATCTCCCAATACCCAGAGATTGTTTGGTTGTCTATACACGCCTGTTTGGGGCGTGTTTTATCCTGTGATCTGAACCGATGATCATAGACAGGCTCAATGGTCCTGTCTACGACTCCCGCGTGGATGTGGAAGTCATTGTTTTGACTTAAACCACCACTGATTGTGGTAGTTGGTGTCTGCGCCGCATATATGCACCACCTTTCTTCATACGATCCTCCTAGCGGGCGTACTCTGTCTGCTCGATATGAGCTTTGCATTCTCATATCGTCATCGTCATCCCATTGATAAGATGTGAGCTCCAACTGGTAATCAGCGAATAGTTTTCCGATTTCGTTCTCATGGTCATCCTGGACATCCATTCGCTCGTCTAGTTCGCCACTTTGTGGCTCCTCCTCCCCTTCTTGAGCATTCCCTGAGTGCTCAACCACTTCTTCCAGCCATGCACCTGCTATGCGCAGTTTATTCTTCCACTGTGGGCAATTCAGCTTGATATGCCCAACCTGTCCACACTCATAGCATGTCATCTCTGTGCTACGTCCTTGACCCCCTGAACCTCCAGAAGGTTTTTGTGAAGGACGAGAAGCAACAGGAGCTCCAGCTCCAGCTCTCTGCGTAGCCTGTACCCCTGTTTGGGGTACACTCAGCCTTGTTTCCACTTGAGGTCAAGCATTTGGCGGATGATATATTGTCTGCTTCATGGTAGAATGGCTTCCTGTATTGGGAGCTTGAGATGAGCTCGGCACAGCCTGATTTTGACTAGTTGTCGAAGTTGGCTTTGCCTGCGGCGCGTGAGCGCTGCTAGGCTCCGTCTTACATGACCCGATGTCATATCAAGACACATCCTCTACAGCCTTTGCGGCTTCATATAACTCAGTTATTGAACTGAATTCTGTCGTGTAGCCTAATTTTAAGACTTCATGACACAACACTTCTCGAAGCACTGCTACAAACCGTTTGCGGATCATATACTCATCCGGTGGATGTATCATCCACGCTGCATACTTCGTAATATCGTTCAGTAATTCCTGAACAGTTTTGGTCCCTTGCACAATTGTGTCGAACTTATTCGATGCATGCTTGTGCGTGAGTGCATGAAGGAACTGCTGTTGTAACACAGCGATTGCACTTTCCAGGGTCCAGTTGATTACGACTCGATCATGACGCTCAATATTTCAAGTGTACCACTCCAATGCCTCGCCCTTGAGGCAAGTGCCTAAAGAGTTTAATTGGAGTTCCGTGCTGGACGGTCCCAATAGACTATTCATGCCTAGCCATCTCAGGATCCTGAGATAAAGTTCTCAAATTCTTTGAGATCTGCTTTCCCAGCATATTCTGCTGGGTGAAGTAGTTTTACTCCAGCTTTGGCAAGCATGGATTTGTCTGGCTCGCTGCCCTTGTGTTTGTCAAGGGCAGCTTGCACCATCTTTGCGACTCCATCTACATACGTAGGTGGATTTCCTCCTACCTCCTGGATCCTCCATTCAGGATCTGTGACTGCTAGTGATACCGCACGTGGTATTGCTTGTATCTGCCTGTGCAGCTGGGGGACATGAGTATTCACGTCCTGCTGCACTGGTGGATCAACGATGTCTTCGTCAATCTGATACAACGGTCGACATTTGTCAGCCGTTAAAAATGCATCCCTCAGTCTATGACTGCTACTGAGGATGGATCGAGCCACTCTTGCTGACTCAATCAGTTTATCGAAGGCTTCGCCTTTGATCCCAGCAGTATATGACTAGTTTATCCACATGTTTAACATGGATTTCTAGTGCACGGTGCTTCCGTCGCGCTGCCTTATGTTCAATCCTATCCCAGTGATCGAACTCACATTCAAGACTAACGTGAGTGCTAGTTGTGGTACTAACACTATCGGTGTCAGACTTCATCATCTCCCACAGTGACTGTTGGGTCACTGCTTTGAGCACTTCTTGCTCATCATAAGTTTTTTTTGATCTGCAAATTCCTTCATGGATATTTTCTCTGTTGCGAGCCTCTAGCTTGTGATCCGTCTCCTCCTCAGTACACCGCGCTGTCTTGTTCTATCGTGGCACTAGGTTCTCAAGGACCACTTCTAGTGCTCGGACCAGACAGAGGTGGCATCCTCTGTCTGTCTCGCTTCCTGTGAGCCTTCTCTGCTTCACAGTCAACTTCACGATCCCTATTGGGATTGTTGCCATGCTCTGGGGCCTTTCCTCGCAAAGGTCCTTGTATTTCCTCCTCCAGGGACTGTATTAACAGTTCCATACCATCTCCTAGTGTTTGGAGTTGGTTCGCGGTGTTGTCCGCTGCACGAGCTGCCTCAGCCGCTTGCTGGCTCACTTCATGTGTAGTGTCTACTTGTTTACGGCTCTCTTTGAGACCCGTAATCATCCAGGCAATGTGTCCAGTTGTATGTTTGTATCACCGGGTTTCTTCATCCCAGTGCGCCAACCCTTGCTCTATCGTCCCTGTTTGGGATGGTGAACTTCACAATCTGCGATGTTCTTGGACATGTGGGAGCTGCAACATTCGCACCCCCAGCAAATTGTCTGTGTTGCTAGTCGGCGGCTCTCTCAACTCATCAAGAGACAATCGTAACTTCGATCTAGTTGAAGTTCTTTTAGTTCTCTTAACAGACAATATATCATCCATTTCTGATTCCTCCAGTGCAGATCTTCTTAGATCCGCCAATACTCGCTTTCGACTCCTAGAGTCAGAAGCTACAGACATCGTAGTGATACAAGGACTAGCTATCCTCGTTGGTGTTCCCGTTTGCCTGTCCATGTCGTGGGCAGACTCAACTCTCCTGTCTGGGCCCTTGGCTGTGGCTCCAGACGTATCTTGATCCTCTCCGGATCTAGACATTCAGCTTTGAGTTCTTATCGAAGTCATGTATCTATGATCTATCAGCCACACTGTGGTGTTCTTCTATTGATTTAGAAGAATAAACAGTAAACAACTGTTGTTTACTGTTTCCAAGAATTCCGGCGAGTGTTAAACTCGTTGGTTTGGGTAAAAAGATCGGTTTGATCTTTTGTTATCGCAGTGCTGCCAATACTTTTGGCAGTCAAAAATGTGTAAGAAACTTATTGCGTCACACGAAACAGACTGTGCCAATATGTATTGGTGTCTGCGACTAGTGTGGTTACAAGTAAAGTTATGATTATCTAATTACTTGTGGACAACTGTATAGTTGTCCACTACCGACAGGCGCCCCTAGTGGGTGGCTTATATAATACAACCCATAAGCCACTCTGGTGACTTATATACCCTAATTAGTAGCATATATGCTACTGTAAGAATCTACATTCTTACACTAGTTGGGGCATGAGATTAGGGCATCTCCCAAGTACATACCTGTACTCGCGAGTATTGTATCTGTGGGTATTTTGGTTGCCAAAAGCCATATCTGTACTCCATCTTTCACAGGTATCACAGATATCTGCAGGTATTTGCTGATTTTTCACAGGTATATCTGTGGGTATGGTGGTACTCATGAGATGCCCTACATGAGATGAGCACTGACATTATTGAAAATTGGTCTAGGATTTAATGAATGGGTGGTCAATTTGTACTGTAAGTTTGCAGTTTGAGATGCATTGACTGGCCAACATATAGAAAGTGGTTTAGATGTTAGATGTTAAATCCGACTTCCATTATTTCCGACGTTTCCACATTCCAATATGCCTCTTTTCCACTTATTTCCGATATACCCCCATTTTATCATTCTTAGTCACGATACATCTTGATCTTATCCCCATACGTTCTATCTCAATTTCCATATTCACTCCAATTCCAGAACTCCATATCACACACTCTTATCTCTTCATTTCTGATTTCCAGAATTCCGCATATTCCTTTAAATACACTTTGTCTTGCTCAAGCTTTCTTTAACTTGTATATCTCTTAATCTCATTTCAACATACTGCTTTCTATCTGTATTAAAGTCCCTATACATCAGTACCTTCTCTATATCACTTTGTATATTGTTCAAACGTATATGTCCTTATACAATTGATCATTATATTGATATCCCAATTATTTCCGACTCTGACATTCCCGATTCTCCAAAATCCACTCTTTGATTATACTCACTTTTCCATAAAGCCAAACCTCACTCGATATTCATTTATCGTTACCCTTGTTCCTTTCTGCATTGATTATTCCAAACTCCGAAATATCCAAAAACCTTCCACTCATCTGATAAGTCTCAACTTACTGTTTGTCATTGATCTTTTTCTGTACAGACCCGACCATCGAAACTCCAATAATCCCATCCGGTCGTCAAGTCCGAAATACCAGGGCACTAGAAGTCTGGGAGGGCCCATGTAGATCAGCTTTGGATCTCCAGTTTCTGAGTCTTCTGATATTCTGCGCATTTCCAAATATCGCAACATTCCAATCCTGGTTCCAACCAAATCCGATTTATGTCTGAAACCGGTCCATAACATTAGATGCCAAAGCTAAAAATCTTAAGACCATGAGAAAAAACTTATGCAATGAAAGTTTTACACATAAGTTATCACCCAAAGGAGGGCAAGTATGGAGGCATTTACATGTTATGGGATTATCCAGGGGAGTGCTCAGTTGCTGTGAAATGGTGAAACATTTGTTAAGTTCTGTAGAGAAATCACATACACATGTTAAGTAGAGTGAGTGACCAATGAATCAACCATCTTGCTCAAAAAGACCATACAATGATTGGGCATATGCACAACTATCAGATAATGTGTGCAAGTGAGCAATAGCTTTGTCCCATGAAGTTGCATGCAGCATAGGGCATCCAGTTTGGTCAAGTAATAACACAAGTAGCAGTGGATTGTACACTGTGGTTTTCATGACTGTCTTTGGACTAGCAATCTGACAATTTCTCTGAGTGAGATGAAACGAACACACCTACTATCATGCTAATTGGTGCAGCTGTTGAGCATCTACTAAAAGTTGAGACAGCTATCTTCTAATGTGACGACATAAACTCACCAGGACTTGGATGGTCAGGACAATGGACGTATAAGCGCAGAACCCAAATCCGATCTCAGGGACAAAAATTTGATCTGAGGGACGTCCGGACAATAATAGGACATGCATTTGATAAGAACTCTTTTCCATCAATGGATTACGTCAAAAATTTTATTTGACATGGAAGAATGACAAAATCACGTTCCACTAAGTTTATCCGACCCGAGAAAAGTCAAGAGGTGGCATATGTAGGACTTCTTAGAGGTCCTATGCGGACTTCCATGGGAGTATATGTAGCCAATAATTGTGAAGATCGCGTCGGTCCTCGAAACGACAGCCGGCCATCATGTTATGAGAAAGTACTTCAACTGTAGTCTCCAGCTTTTCTATTCTTGCACTATATCAGATCTCCCACGCTCAAGAGTCAATCATACTCCTGTGGCACAACTTTAAGTGGATGATCAATGATATGATGGAAAGAACTCGGGAATAGGGCTAGTTACAAATTATTCGAAAATTTCTACACTGGACTGTACATTACAGAGCTTCACCGGTCAATAGAGTCTCGAGGGTCCTGCAACAGCATTAATGGAATTGGATCTCATATGACTGACGAACGTATTATCGTTCTCGACGTCCATATGTTCTATTCCTTGATTGCCGTTGTGGTCCACGAAATCTTCTTCTCGATAGTCCAAATGGGGGAAAAGAACATGTATCAAGTCTTCTGCTTTTTCGATGAAATCGCCCTTCTGCTTCATCTTTTTCGACGGTGAATCGATGTTGATCTTTTGACTCCCCATCGCGAATTCTGAGATGTCGATGGAATCTGCCGCATGTTCCTTGACGTAGAGCGAAAACCCTCGCTTAGCACCCATGCGCAAGATGTTCTCCTCTACGGTATCTAATTGAAATATGTAATCGGTTTGTGGCGGTGTATGACACATCGTACCTTCAATATAATAGCAAAAAACCTCTGTGGCAGCGGTCTGGCCCATTCTGTTCACTCTTGAGATGGCCTGTACTTCAAAGGAATGATTGACAGTTGGTTCTAATGGGTGATCAAATGCAATTGCCGCCGTTAGAAAATAAAAGTAATTTACCGATTAACCAAACCCGTTTCGCACATGTGAGGTTCAGGCCAGCATTCTCACGTTCTCTGCGGTCCATCCACAGTCGGTGGTCGAATGGCTAGACAAAAGAGGCGTCTTACCCATGCAGTAGGAACACCAAAAGGTCAGGATCTGTTTTGAAGCATTGTGCCGCGTTTTGTTTACCCTTCTGGTCAACTCGGATGCATTGGATTTCATTAGAGATTAGCGCTTGTTCAATGATGGTCAGCGAATCGCTCCAGGCTGAAAAAACCACGGATTTCGTCCCTGGCTCCTCGTTTTGCAAGTAGAGAAGATGGCGGATGAGTTGCATGATTTTAGACCCATAAGAGCCATGCGCTTTATACATCTGGATTTCGCCTAACATTTTCCGAGGGAGTGTATTGAAGTGAATCGAGCGATCTGTGGCCATGACCTCCCTCGTCGGGGGGACTTCTCCTCTCGTGCCTCTCCATGCTGCTTTTACTGCGTCCTGATCGAGACTGATACGTTGCAATCTATTGGCAGCCACCCTAGAACGACAAACAGGACAATCAGTGTGCATAGCTTTCAGCCATGCCATGAGACAGCGCTGTAAATTTGATGTTATCAACCCTCAAAGCTTAGTCAAAAAGACATCATGACCAACCTCGCAGAAAATATGTGCACTGAACATAATTTCAGTCAATGTAATTAAGCTCATTAATGTCGTTAACTCACCATGGAGTAATAAGTCCCACCAGAAAAGAACTTCTGCACAGTACACAGTCCTTTGCTTTGAAAGATAACATCTATCAACAATCAGTCACGATGGTCGATTAGGTGAACTTCTCACCTTCCTCTAATTCGCCTTCCTCCTGGTCTTTTGCCAGGCTCTGGAGATGCCGCGCCTGTGCACGTTTGCGATTAATAGTGATCATCAAGCTCTCCTCTTCCTTCTTAGAAGAATTGATGGCTTCCCAAACATCTCCTTTGCATTCTACTTCCACGACTGTGTCAGAGAGTTCCTGCAACTGCTTGAAATATTGTATGCGATCATTGAATACTTTACGGAAAGACGCTAGCTCGAGCTCGAGTTTCTCCATCGCTTTGCCTAAAACCAAACACAAAATTAAATATTAAGGCTTTGCTCAGAGAGAATTGGGGTGTACTTTGTTCGGTGATGACAATCCGGAGACGGGTGGCCTCGTCTTTGGCAATTTGAGTTTCCGCCGAACGATCTCCTATTTGGTGCGTAATTTCATTGAGGGCAAACATTACCGCCTAGTGTTTGTCAAAAACACTGTCAAGTTCCGCGTGGAAAACAGTCTTACCCTCAATGCTTTAGATGTCCGTTTCTGAAGAGCCCGTCTCTCTTTTGTTAATTGCGCAAGAATGACTGCGTCCTCTGGCTGTGGGTGATCACCTTCATCTTCGTCTTCGCTCCATGGCCCTTCGAAGATGTTCGGTGCTGCAGCTTTCTTCGCAGAAAAGGTACCACGCAATTGCGTTTCTCGTGCATTGTGGGTAGCGAGAGCAGTACGTTCCGCTGCAGGAGTGTATCCCAAAAATAAGAATCGTAAAAATAGCCACGACGCATAAAGTACCTGTCAGTAGCTCCTTCCTATCTGCGAGCAGATGGGTGTATGCCTGTACGAATACATGTCAACACCAGGACATTAATCCAAAGGCCGAATCTACTTGTAGGTATGCCTCTACTTCGCCCTGCGTATCCAGAGTTCTTGCGTACTCTTCACCGTCAACTAATTCACCGTCTGATGTCGATAACTTCTGGGTAAGTAAGACAACTATACGAATGCGCCATTTCCAAACGAGACCTGCTTGTTCATTAAGAACATCAAGGGTCTTGTTCGCCTCTTTCATAAGGTGCGACGACTTGATACCTCCCTGTGGGGATGGGTCCACTTGGATATCCGTCTTTTGTACATCTACCACATCATGGGACGTCTTCGATAGCTGTTCCATTGATATCGTAGCAGCATCCTCGCTGTGTTTTAGCAATGACCTCCGCACTAGCTCAGCGACCGCATACGATTCTTCTTCTTCAATATTGTTCTCTAGGATGTGGTAGACATCACCAAGGAGAAATGCAACTGAAGAGCATTGAGATTAGCAGAACGGTTTTTCATACTTCACAAGAGTTGGGGATCGAGATCGATTCGCTCACTTTTGTGTTGGAGTACGCAAGCTTCGCGTAGGCGAGCTTGCAAGTTTCTCTGTTGGGATCGATGTTCTTCTCCGATACGGGTGTGGGGCAAATTATCATCTTCAGAATATTCATCTACAGATGATTCGAAGGTAATTTCGGGTCCCTTCCCTTTCCCCTTCGGTGAATCTTTCGCCTCTGCATGTCGTTTACGCCTGTTAGAGATAGTTTCGGCTTTTATTTGCCTTCCTTGTTCCTCATGTTCTGTGACAACCAACTTGATGTCCTCCACAAGCCGGTTGACTTCCGTCTTGGCGATTTGAAGCAAGTCGCGTGACTCGTGATATCGATTCAGCTCTTCGTCTACTTTCTGTAAAAGCTGTGCTCTTCGTGCGCACATTTGAATTTGGTTTCGACGGTCCAAGATAAGAGTTTGCCAGTTTCTTGCTTGTAAACCCTGGATTATCTCTATCTAAAATTGCTCAAAATCAACGAGAAATAAAATCTACCTGAAGAACCTCACGCATCGTCTTGATTGTTCCAGAGTTTACCACTTTCTTCCTTTGTAAACTTCCGACTTGTGGGTGAGTGCATATTTGACGAAGCCTCCGCAACCAGTTGCGGAGGAGACCGATATCAATCTCCCAGTCCTGAGAAGCCGCCACGCCGCGTGAGTCAACACCAAGCTCATCAAGCGCCTCCTGTAAAGTTTGGTCATAAATCTATCCAGGGATTTAAAGATGAGAGGCGGTGGTAACAGGATGGTACAAAAGCCCTACAAGCTTTTCTACTTTCCCAAGCCCTATTCCAACCGCGAATCTTCTTTGCGGAGGGATGGTAAGTTCACTACTAACACTAGACTTCGAGGTCCTGATGGCGTATCGTCGAAAAAGGTCTGCGAAGAGGTCACGAAACTCAGGCCTTAATAGTTTCTCCCATGCCTTGGTCGTCTCAGTGGCTTCACGAACTCGCAGAAACCTGAGCGTTAGTGTTAAATAATCAATACCAGACCC
Organism: Ramaria rubella; assembly: GCA_015039355.1. Classification (NCBI taxonomy): domain Eukaryota; kingdom Fungi; phylum Basidiomycota; class Agaricomycetes; order Gomphales; family Gomphaceae; genus Ramaria; species Ramaria rubella. The sequence goes on from MU134562.1 coordinate 112,764, forward strand.
AACAGAGTTGTTGACTACTGGCCTCAGGACGTGAGAGAGGTCAGACACCCGGGACCTAGCGGGCGTTCCAGAAACAGCTATGGATGCTTTTCGTGGTATTAGCGATACCATTTCCCTAGACACAATAGTAGTGTTGAGTCAACACAATGTGTTAGTTTACTTTTGCCCTTACGCCGTTTTCCCCCCACCAACAAGCTGAACTTCGTCCATGAATACTCTAGCCCATTCAACACGCACTAGGGGGCTTCTTGGTTTCTCTACGTGAGCGTACGAAGCTGCTTGTCGTTTGGGTCTTACTACAGGCGCCTTTGCGACACCTAATTCATTTTGCAGCGTTTTATACGTGGTGACGACGATGTCGAAGTTATTTAAATATGAACTCCTGTCAAAGTACAGTAATCACGATCAATATCACAAACAGCATAGCTCAGAAACAATCATGATCACCAAATATGACGCGGGGGATCCGCGCCTGGTTTATCATCTGTGGGTTTGCGTGATTTGGGCAGTTTGATCTTATTGTATCCGGTATAAAACAACACTTTCAAAGAAGGTGTGTGTCTTGCAATTTCTTCTAACCACTGTTGCGATAGGGTAACAGGGGTAACAATGAGATTGGTCTGTGTGCATGGAGAAGTGAAATGAATTCCATGAATGAGTTGAAACTCCATATTCAATTAGCAATGGCTTAGAATAACATACTTTGATGACGCTAACTTCTAGTTCTGTTTGTGCATCCCAGTGAGTCAGGGAGGGGTCTCTATCCGTTGCAGGACTGAGCAACATAAGTGCCAAACATTCGAGAGTCTTGCCTGACAAGAAGACTTTAGCAGAAGTCAACACAGAAATCGATCGTTAATACTACCTAAACCCATCTCCTCGCAAAGCATTGCACCTGCAACATCGGTCATAGAGGGTTTGTCGTTTTTAATAGATCCAGTGAATTGATTGAAATACCACCAATCAGTAGCTCCGGAGGATGCAATTGATGACTTTCCCTTTCCTTCGATGATCATAGGCGACTTCACCTTCCGCCAAAACAACGGGAGACTCTCTGGGTCTTCTGCTGGCTTTGGAGAAATCCGACCATCAACACCTATGGTCGTGAATTCACGTTCGAGCAACCATTTGACGCTAAATGGAAAAGGTGTTAAAGGAATTATACAACCCTTGTGGCTTTGGCAAATTACAAACCTACGCCTCTGGAAGGGCAAGAGAGTTGCACGAAGCCCTTCTGGCTGCAAAACGTCGTGTACGACAGAGGACAAGAGTGGCGGTGCAGGCTGAAGAATAGAGTAGAAATGACGAATTGAAGTTTCTTCTGCTTCTTGCGTAGCATTGTCCTGTCTGACTGTATGAGAACAAAATACATGAGAGAGAAAGCGGCGCTGATTCTCCATAGTGGCTGAATTATGAGGATAGACAGAATCTGACAGGAAGATGTTTGGAATTACAAGTGAGACAGAAACAGTGACGTTAATTTGGATTGGAAGCCCTGGTGCAGGTGTCTCGGGAATATAAACTAAGCTTGCCAAGGCGGACATGGCGACAAGACCTTTGAGTTGAAGATTCGGACATACATCTAGTGTAGTTTTGGCAGTAGTGGGCAGTGTTAACAGATACCACATGAAAAGCGCCTTGTCTTCATTGGATGTTGGCTGCGAGCCATGATAGAGCTGGATTACCCCCCGATGATGCCCTATTGCGACTGGCCCCAGATCAAAAGTACAGTATTGCTTCGCACCTTCAAATTTGCTGGTAAGTGTTTCGATCAATTCTGCCTCTTCCTGTAGCCAGCCGGCCTGGTTCGCCTTTTCATCATCCGCAAAGCGACTATCGAACGTCAACTTATCCTCACAACGGCGAGTGTATCCTAACTCGAAGAGATGTGAGTACACTTGTATAATCTCCGTCTCTGCATTCGTTTCAGACGTATTATGGCCCAAATATGACAACGACTCGGACGCCGTCGAGTTTGTCTTGAGGCGTTTTCTAGACCCCTCCATGTCCGGAGCTGCACGTTTCTTGCTATTATGGATTAAGATCGGTTCTTTCGCTTTAGGGTGCGCCAGGACGTGTCCGTACTGAAGGATTTGTGTGAGTTGCTTCACGTTCAGGTCCTGGCGGATCAGGGCCCCGGGGCTCCCGTCGATTGGATAATGTTGATCTGATTGCCTACGGACAGAGAGCAGAGCTTGTGTGGTGGCGGTACGGATGGTCGTAGACATCCCAGCTAGCTGTCCTACACACTTCGGATACCGCTGATCAACAAACATTTGCTTAGCAAGAAGTCCTCCGGCTTCCACGGCCGCAGGCCGTGTGGCCGTGTTCAAGCACCGCTGTGGTTGGAAGGCCGCAGACCACGACAATTCATCAAGTGACGACATTTCAAGATACCATATCATAGTTCTATTCTGTCTGGCCAAGGTCACCTGTACAGCATCCAATTGAAACCCAGTAAGACCCGTACATCATGTATGTACTCATAGTCTAACTTGGTTTTAGGTTGCAATTAACATATGCCGTGAATAACTCCACGGAGTGGAGTTATTCACGGCATAACCAGTGTCTACCAGTACATACCTGATGTCAGCTACTTACGTTCACACGCGTCGTGCTCATCGCTCGGCTGACTCCATCACGGGCGCCATGGGCACCCACACCATGCATCCACCTGCCGGCACTGTCACCAACAGTGAGCTCAATGCTGGGGCAACTCCGGCCCAATAAATTGCAGATAAAATATGAAAAAATCCATAAAAATACACACAATAGCATAGACTTATTTAAAAAATTCTTGCTGGCATACAACCCCCTGCCAGCACTTCCAACAGCAGTGAGCTCACATATAAGCCTCAAATATTCTCGAAAAATTGGAAAAAAAAAATCAGAAGAGCACAGATAGTTGCCCCATCAATATACTCAGCTTGGCAGTCTTTTTCAGGTCACTCTATGAAATATTACATCCACTACAGCTTGTGCAGCACCTGGTGCTCATGGTCATCCATCCAGACCACTTCACCAATGAGTCCTTGCCTTTATTATCTGACCCATCTATTATATGTATATTGACAATAAATATGACTGTATAGCAACCATCAAGCTTATTTTGATACCCCTTTGGTTGGACTGGTCCTATAACCCCCCCATCTCCTCAGCAGCTCACCATTGCTTTTCTGGACCACTTGTTGCCATATTCTACCTATGGAACTATCAATAATGCTCATTTATTTGTTTTATATTGTTCTTGAAGCTCTATGTCCAAAGGGAAAGCATATTTAAACCTGGAAGGTGCAAATAGTGCATTTATGCCTCTTGCCACTCCCAGCCTGTGTTTTTCTTGTATCTGATGCATTCCCCTCATTTTTCACTTCTATTCAATGAGTTTTATACTATAAATTTGCCTGGGTGTTGGTTTAGGTACTAAATGTTCCCCCCCTCATCTTCCCACACTGCCTAGTGCTTCCTGAGCACTCCATGGACCTTGTAAGTGTTCCTAGAGCCCTTATTTTGTTTATTTAATCTATAACAATCCTTCTATGTGACTTACAAGCCTTCCATGCAGATTCCTCTTCCAGAGAGAGCTCTGGAGGTTTTCAGGCTCTTCAAGCCATATCACATAATGTAGTGAGCTATACATAGCTAAAGAGACATTTACCACATAAATCAATTTTTATATAGTGCTTTGAAACCTCTGAACTCTTTGTTGCTTGAGTGGAGAGCAAGAAATACAAAAGTTATTTTGATAGGTAATGTGGTGTTGCCGACTCATAACAACTTGTTTCTAGGACTGTCCCATGCCTTCCTTCATACACTTAAAGTAACACTATGAATGCCATGTATGTCCACATACTAGCCATGTACATGGCTCTATGCTCCACAACAGAATATTCAATCAAATATTGAATAAATTATTACAACAGGCCATTGAGTCTTAAATTCAATTTTAGATACACCATAAATACTCTAAAATAATATATAATAAGTTTTGTTAGTGACCTCAAACCACCATCCTTCTGTGTTGGCCAATGTGCTTGGTGATCCAGTGAATATCACACTGTGGTTTCTACTTGGCGACTAACAACAAAATGTGTCAGAGTATGTCAGTCACTTTGGACCACTAACAAAACTTATTCTATGCTATTTTAAAGTATTTATGGTGCTGCGTGTGCCTGTATACTAGCCATGTACATAGCTCTATGCTCCATAATAGAATATTTAATCAAATAATGTATAAATTACATGCTATTGAGTCTTGAATTTGACTTGAGATGCACCATAAATACTTTAAAATAGCATAGAATAAGTTTAGTTAGTGGTCCAAAGTGACTGGCATACCCTGACAGGTTTTGTTGTTTGTCACCAGGTAGAAACCACAGTGTGACATTCACTGGATCACCAGCCACATTGGCCAACACAGAAGGATGGCTGTTTGGGATCACTAACAAAACTTATTCTATATCATTTTAGAGTATTTATGGTGTATCTAAAATTGAATTTAAGACTCAATAGCATGTGATAATGATTTATACAGCATTTGATTGAATATTCTATTATGGAGGATAGAGCTTTGTAAATGGCTTGTATGTGGGCATACACAGCATCCGTAGTGTTACTGTTGGTTTATGAAGGCATGGGAAAGCCCTGAAAACAAATGGTTATTAGTTGGTAACACCATCTTAGCTGTCAAAATAAGTTTCATATTTCTTGCTCTCCACTCAGGTGAAAAGAGTTCAGAGGCTTCATAGCACTGTATAAATATCTATTTATGCAGTGAATGATCCTATAGCTATGTATAACTCACTACATTATTTGATACAGCTTGAAGAGCCTGAAAACCTCTAGAGCTCTCTCTAGAAGAGGAATTGTATGGAAGGCTCATAAGTTACATAATAGATGAAATAAACAGAATAGATGCCTTTTGGAACACTTACAAATCTCATGGGGTGCTGAGGGAGCACCAGAATGTGTGAGGAGGTGAGGGGAGAAGAATCAGCACCCAGAACAACACCCAGGCAAATTAGTGGCATAGAACTCATGGAATAGAAGTAAACAATCAGGGGAGAGTGTCAGACACAACCAAAACAAAGGCTGGGAGTGGCAGGAGGCATAAATGCACCATCTGACACCTTCTAGCTTATAATATGCTTCCCCCTTGGTCACAGAGCTCCAAAGACAACCAAATAAGCATTATTGACAGTTCCTTAGGTTCGAGACAGCTGAAAGTGATTCACAAAGCACTGGTGAGTTGCTGAGGGGCTGGGGAATGATATATAGGGAATAGTCCAGTCAGATGCCTGGGTCATATTGAACTTATTGATTGCTTTAGAATCATAATTATTGTTAATATGCATATGGTAGATGGGTTAGAAGCATCATAAAGGCAAGGCCCCACTGGTACGGTGATCTGGATGGATGACCATGAGCACCAGGTGCTGCACAAGCTGTAGTGGATGTAATATTTCATAGAGTGACCTGAAAAAGACTGCCAAGCTGAGTATATTGATGGGGCAACTATCTGTGCTCTTCTGATTTTTTTTTTCCAATTTTTCGAGAATATTTGAGGCTTATATGTGAGGTAATTGCTGTTGGCGGTGCTGGAAGGGGGTTGTATGCCAGCAAGAATTTTTTTTAATAAGTCTATGCTATTGTGTGAATTTTTATGAATTTTTTCATATTTTATCTGCACTTTATTGGGCTGGAATTGCCCCAGCATTGAGCTCACTGTTGGTGACAGTGCCAGCAGGTGGATGCATGGTGTGGGTGACCATGGCACCCATGTGAACGTAAGTAGCTGACATCAGGTATGTACTGGTAGACACTGGTTATGCTGTGAATAACTCCACTCTGTGGAGTTATTGACGGCATACGCTGATTGCGACCTAAAACCAAGTTAGACTACAAGTACATACATGATGTACGGGTCTTACTGGGTTTCAATTGGATGCTGTACAGGTGGCCAAGGTTGGGTGCAAGAACACATGAATGGCCACTCTGATTGCATCCGCTCTGAACTGGGAGTTTGCAAGCACATATTCCATGCCCCAATCAATATGCTGGAACACATGGGCTACACTATATCATGGTGTGGGGTCACATTGAAGGAACAACTATCAATTTTTCTATACACTGTAGTTACTGGGCTCTCAGTTCAACATGTAGGGGAACACTTTCAATGTTCTAATGAGACAATTTTACAGTGAGTACTTTCCTTGATGGTCAGATAATAGCAACTCACATTTCATTATAGATACTTCAGAAATATGGCAGACATCTTTGCTGGTCCTCCATTCTACATGGACTACGTTCATCTCCCAGCTGCTGATTCTCCTACACCCCTGGAGATCAGCAGCAATTCAAAGTTATACCCTTACTTCAAAGACATGATCAGAGCCCTGGATGGCACGTACATAAACTGTAGGACATCGGCTGCTGAATGCCCCCTCACCCATGGTTGCAAGGATGATCTCACCCAGAATTGCTTAGTGGCATGCATGATGGATATGTGGTTTTGTTATATTGTCACCAGGTGGGAGGGTTCTGTGTCCAACACTTCTATGTTCTATGAAAGACAGCTCACAGACCTGTTTGTACCCCCAGGAAGGTACTATCTGGCTGACACAGGATTCCCACTTTGTGATCAGCTCATTATCCCCTATCAAAAGGTCCATTATCACCTCATGGAATGGGGCCACACAGATGTGAGGTGAGTACAGGGTTGGTTTCCATTTGATTCTTGTCTCACAACTTTCAGGTCTCAAAATGCCAAAGAACTGTATAATCTACATCATGCGTCTGCAAGAAACGTAGTTGAACACATTTTTGGGGTTATTAAACATTGCTTTCAAATACTCACCATTGCCCCTGAATATGATATGGGTGTCCAAACCCAGATACCTGCTGCACTAATGGCAATCCACAACTTCATTCGTGCACATGACGACAATGATATCCTTGACTTCCATGATGCGTTTGATCCACAGCAGGGAGCTATGTAGGAGACTTGGTGGATGGACCCCAAACAGTGAAAGATAGGGAGGCTGCAAAGATGAAACATGACAAACTTGTGTCATGGATGTGGGCAGACTATCAGGACATACTTGGGGCAAGAGGTGTGGGTTGAATTGGTATATATTTTGCTGGTGAAGATGTACTTTGCAATGATAATTAATAAGATAACAAATTTTTCTTTGTTGTCAATAAGGCTGTCCATGAGTCTGGATCAACCTGTGAGTACCCATGGGTTGAGCTGTGGGAATACTTGTGGGTTTGGATGTCATGGGTAATGAGTACTCAGGCCTGAAAAATCCACATGGATCCAAGTATAGGATTGGGAAGTTTGTTAAATACCTGTGGGTACCCAGATCTGTAATGTTAGATTTTAGTGGGCGTAGTTAGCTACTATTTTTACGTAATTTTGACAATTTATTTTATATTTTTTGCTAATTTATTGGGGCCTGTAGAAATAGTAGCTAACTACTTCCATTAAAAGAAAATGTATTATATACTCATGGATCAACCTGCAAGTAATCGGAAACCTGTGGGTTCAAATCCATGTGTAAGGGGAACCCCTATTCCCTCTCTTCTCTCTCTGTCTATTATTTTGACTCCTATTCTCTTTGTTTCCCTATGACCTTCCTATTCTCTCCCCCCCACCATTTCATCCTTCCTTTAGGTCCTGTTTGGACACAGAATTTGGCTAAACAAATTCTGTGTTTGCTGACCAAGCTCAGTTGCGGCCTCTCCAGGCTGACAGCTGAGCCTAAATCATCTGTCACACCCGCTCTCCACCATGGCACTCCTCATTACATTCTCATCAGATGAGGACAAGGAGGACAAGGATGACTTACAATTCCCAATGTTGACGACGTCTGACCAGGTCAGCGACATATGTCACATGGCCGGGGAAGCAGTCCTCTCCTACACAACTCCCTTGTACAACAAATTTCCCTATCACACTTCTGCTTTATCAGGACATGCATGGGTGCAGGAGCTGATCCATGGTCACCCCCTTCATATAAGATGCAAACTCGGTGTCAACAAACATGTATTTCACGACCTGATCAATATGCTCGAGAACTATGGCCACTGTGATTCCCGCTACATCACACTGCAGGAACAACTCGCCATATTCTTGTATACCTGTGTCACTGGGTTGACGGTTCGGCATGTAGGAGAACATTTCCAGCATGCCAATGACACTGTGGTGAAGTATTTTATCAAGATGCTTGTCATCTTCTCGGGCCCGCCATTCTACACCACCTATGTCCATCTCCCTGCTGCAACTGATCCTGCACCTCCTTGCATCCACAATGATCCCAAGTTTTTCCCATTTTTTAAAGATGCAATCGGTGCAATGGATGGCACATATTGCATGTAGCCCAATGGCAGCTGAGCAACATATCATTCACGATTGAAAGGGTGACCTGTCTCAAAACTGCTTGGTGGCATGCTCCTTTGATACAAGGTTTGTCTATGTGTACAGTGGCTGGGAGGGGTCTGTGGTGGACTCCACGGTGTTTCATGATGGTCATGTTAATGACCTTTGTATACCCAAGGGGAAGTACTACCTTGCTGATGCGGGGTTCCCTTCGTGTGAGGGATTTCTGGTACCATATAGGGGGGTCAGACACCATCTAGCTGAGTGGGGGCATGCCGATCTAAGGTATTTATCCACCTGGCATACCATAGAGTCTGCATGTTACTAATGTATTCACGGCAGGCCAGCAAATGCCAAAGAGCTTTATAACTTGTGTCATGCCTCAGCATGCAACATGATTGAGTGCATATTTGGGGTCCTGAAGGCATGCTTCAAGATACTTGGAACCACACCGCACTATGACCTCGATCTGCAAGCCTGTGTGCCCCCTGCCCTTGCAGCGTTTCACAACTACATCCAGGAGTGTGGCCCCCTAGATATGATGGAGCAGGATGGTGGTGCTGAGTGAGATCCAGTCCCAGGTCGTTATATGGGTGAGCTTGTGCTGAACGTGCTGTGGGCTGAGGAGAGGGAGGCCACCCAAATGCGCTGGCAGTTGATTGTGAGAGCAATGTGGGCTCAGTATTGTTTGTACCAAGGCTATGACCACTAGTGGGCATAGCATACATGAATATAACTTTTTTATTGCTTTAATTTTTATTTTTTAAGTCATGAGAAATAAAAAGGAAAACATTGTATATTTCTTTTCAAAACAGAGTTACAGGGAGGTAAAAACAGTGAGGTGGAAGCCAGACTACAATGATTCGGATCCCCTGAGTACCTGCAGGCGTTTCTTGATCCACAGCGTGCGCACATCTTCCTGCATCTCACAAAACATGGCTGCCATGCTAGGGTCTTGGTGAAACTCTTCTACGAAGATGAGCTTTTGCTCAGCCATCAGTTCGTACTCATTCTGCACAATCTGCATGGCTGTGGACCTGCATCATTCAGGTGCATGCTCGAGTTCCAGCATACATATCTCTTGCGCCCTAATCTGGAGCCATTCCTGCAAATTGAGTTTCTTCTCCATGATGTGCGTATGCTCCGATTGCATGTGTACTTGTTCAAGTTGGGTGGTGTTCAACTTTTTCTGCATGTCCGCTACCACCGACAGCCCATCATGGATATCCGAGAGCACTGTCGGACCTGACACACGCAATCTCTTGGTCAGTGCCACCACACTGCCCCCTTCATTGTCAATAGCATCCATGGCACTACACTTGGAGCTCACCCCACTGCCAGACCCCAGCCACTGACGCGCAGTGAAGGCTGCTGCCGAAGCAGAAGGGGATGGGGCCAACCAGAGTGCTCCCACATTCACTGACATGTTGCTGGTTGGCACCACGTGAGGGCACCCCTGTCCTGCAGTGTGGTTCAGCGGCTGGCCCAACACACCCTGGTCACTCCCTGCCGAGGAGAGTGAGAGAGACCCAATGGAGGAGGATGGGGGGCCGAACACAGAGGGAAGGGCCATACAAAGAAGAAAGGGGGAGAACAGGCCAAAGGAAAGAAGGGGGGGGCTCAAAGGAAGAGGGGGGGGGGGGATCAAAGGAAGAGGATGGGGGCTCAAAGGAAGAAGGGGAGGGGCCGAAGGAAGAGGGGAGGGGCTCGAAGGAAGAGGGGAGGGGAAGGAAGAGGGAGGTGGTTGAAGGAAGAGGGAAGGTGGTTGAAAGGAAGAGGGGAGGTGGTTGAAGGAGGAGGGAAGGCAGATCAAATGCAGAGGGGGTGGATCGACTGCAGAGGGTGGTGGATCAAACACAGAGGTGGTGGGTCCAATGAAGAGGGGGGAAGGCTGAACGCAGAGGGAGGGAGGCCAAATGAAGAGGGATTGTCAATGCTAGAGCTCGACTAGCCCTGGGACCAGTCGGACACAACACCACTAACTGGGTCAAGCTCCATCCCCCCACCCTGCACACCTTGATCACTCCCCTGCCCAGACTGCATCCCAGTTCCATATGCTGAAGTGGACACCCTGTAAACGTGAGTCCCCCTCGCTGCACTTGGCATGAGCGGACTCATGAGCTCAAAGCAAGGGAACCCCGCCCTTCCGACCTGTGCAGCCTCATTATTTTTCTGTAAATAAGTGAGTGAAATCCACTGAAAAACAAAAGAAACAACTCACTGAGGCAAACTCGCTCCATACAGATTCATCGTTGACCACCACACCTTCCTGATCCACAAACGTAAAGCCAGAGATATTTTGTTTAAGCTGAAGTGCCAGATTGTAGTCCTTTTGCAGCTGTGGAATGTTGAGCCTCAGATAAGCATCAAACAACCAAACTGACTTACCTTGATCCATCTTGACCTGCAAGCTTCCCAGGTCTTGAGTCCTCTGGTGGATGGCCAATCCACCATCACTCCAGCAACTGCCATCCATGTAGACTTCTTGAAATTATCCCCCTCACCAGCCTCCGCCTTATGATTGATCAGGAGGTTGATCAGCATGATATCGTCCTCAAGTACCCATGCCCTGGCTTTCTTCCTGGCAGGAGGATTGTTGGTGGAAGGAGGTGGAGTAGGTCTTTGGGGGCTATTGGGAGGGCTGTGTGAGCCATGCATATGCATGGTATTGTCGATGAAGGGATTGTCAGTGGAGGGTTGATGTGGAGCATCCATAACCGTGTGACAGAAGATTTAGGCTCAGCAAACACAGAATTCATTTAGCCAAATTCTGTGTCCGAACAGGACCTAAGTTATTCTAGCTACGTCTTGGGCACTTATTTAAGCGCTCAAATGTTGATCTTGCAGGCGCTCAACAGTTGATCTTGCAAGCGCCTGTGTTGGGCTTTTGGACTTCGTTCTATATTTGGCAGTGTACTCGGCAGTGGGGTCCTTAGACTTTTCTCTTTGGATTCTGATTCCCTGAGTTCATGAAGGAAAGAATTGGCTTTTCCAGTTGGAGCTTTTCAGCTTTCAAATAATCATGCACATTTTCCCACAATAATCTGGGATCTTGCATTTTTGTCCACAGATTACATAAGGAAACTGTGCAAGCGGACCACAAAACACATCCCCATTTGGGTTTTCCAAAAGTCTCAGGGTCCTGGTGTGGTCACAGTGGGAATGACCCAATGTCTGGGCCTCCATTCTGGCCAGTTCTCCACAAGCACCACCCAGCCAGCTTCAATTAACTCATTGGCACACATTCAGCTCCCTTCTTCAACTTCCTAGGTCATTCATTTTCATTTTAGGCCTCTTTTTTTTTTTTGTTTGTCTCTGGATTCTCAGGTATCTGGCCCAGGATTATAGTCATGTGACTGCATTGCTGTCCACAACTCAATCGTCTTGCATATATACATGCCACATTGTATTCCTGCCTCACAATTATTTTTATTTATTGAAAATTAATTCCATTTTATATTATGCCAATGAGACTATATGAGTACATGTTCATTATTGCATGTTTTGGGTGTTATCATATAATTCACTATATTATGCTAGCGCAAATCATAAATTGTACCACACTTGTTTTATCCAGCAGATTGAATTCTAACTTGTTCAAAAATTACTCAGAGAGATAAAAATTGATTGATAGTATAGAATTATGTATTATATGATACATTTTCTTTGTCTGAATAATGTTTCAGTGGTTTGACTGAAATAGGCACCCATCCATATGACGGCGAAATGGATGGGCGCTAAATGTGTAAGAGACACATAGATGAAGGACAACCCTTAACAAAGTGATTCTAATTATTTGATTGTAAATGAGTGTATTCCATGATTAAATTTGGCTTGGCATAAAACTACACATTTATTGTAATTAGGTTTCATATAATGCTTTGTATGATCATACTTTGGGAAACTTGAAGGCCACCTCATTTCCTTGATATGTTAATCATAAAATGTGGGGTGTTTCATGAATTTATAATGCAAAATTTAGTTATATATGCCCGCTCATTCTGCTCTGCCTGTCTTTGAATATCTCTCTACTTCCATAGAGTTTTCCCTTACGTCTTCATTTTAAAATATGTGGCCATTTCTACTATTTCTAACCTATGCATTTCCTTGTGTGTATTTTCTACATGCTGATCTTTAAGTGTCCGGATGCCTGATACATGCTTGAGTCCATGGGGTGGTGTAAATTTGGGCTTGTGATAGTCTCCTTTGTCCATTTTGATCTTCAGCAATGCCTGACCATGTTAGCATTTTTCTTTTTAATTGAGGACCCAAAGGCTGACCTGGTCTATGCTGCTATCTATCAAACTGATAGAACATAGGGTGGTGTCAAAGAACCAGTGGCCTTTGGTTCTGCTTGGTTGCAGGTAAAAGACCACTTGCAATTCCACAATGTGTCCCAGACAGAATATGGCAGGATCCGCAGGTTCATATGCATACCTACATGATAAATTTTAGTATTGGCTCTGGAAGGGTTTGGCTTAAGACTCACACTGGGGCATTCATCTCTGTATTGGGTCCACTGCGACAGTAATAGTGGACCACATTGTTTTTGTTGTATACAAACTGATCATCACACTTCTGGATGAGTCCTAGGGGGTCAACCAAACTGCTGATGGCGACTGCATCTCCATGAGATTTTGGGGAGAGGTATCGAGAGGAGAACGATGCAGCAGGGTAGTTTTGGTAACTAGAGGCCACCCATTCATCTACCACTCCTTCTTTGAGACACTTTCCATATAAATCATGCAATGCATATATTGCTTTGAGGCTGTTATTGAAGACAACATGGTCAAGGCCGGTTATGGTAACATATTGACACATTCCTCATATGTTTTTTTCCAAACTGTTGGAGGTTATATGAAGGCCTTGGGTTACATAGACACATGCTTCCACATGTACCAGGGGTAATTTCATGTCTACTAGAATCCCTTGCAGTCTGAACCCTACTTCTGTTCCCATGTCTTGGCCGTATTGCTGTATAAGCATCGTCATCGGTGGTTTCTCATACTTCTGGAGCAGCCATCCGTGTTTCAAAAGGTCCAAGGGATCCTGTGTTTCATCAGTACTATGGAATAAAAAAACCACAGTTACATTCTTACAAGGGATGTTAGCCATATATCTTCATCATTTGTAGTAGTCTGCGCCTCATAATCAAAGAAGGTCTTTTCTGATAATCATATATCAGGAACGTTGAACCTTGGGGATGAGTAAGCTTACAATAAAATTCACTCATTATTGCTTTTGCCACTTCACTGTCCATGGCTATCCTAGCTAGGTTGATGACTTGTTGTGTTCACTACATCTGTTTATATGTGGAATATCATAAATGTTTATTGTTTACTTAACATGGTGGTTGCGCCTGTTTGGTGCATTTTCCCACCTTTATATTTATATTGTTCTGATTTTTATGACACGAGTGAGATATTGTGTAGCCAACAGCTGTCCTTGCTCGCTTTTATGTAAACATTCAAAGTGTACATAGTAGGGGCTACAGCAATACCGGTTTTTCTACCGTTACGTGATAGTCTACAATGTACACAGCTTTCATCATTTGAACCTGTTATACCAAGCTTATCACACTATATGTTGATTGGAATGTGTCTTGATATACACCTTGCATTCCTCATGTGATATGAGGCAAAGCTTGGCTTTTATTATTGATGAGTTATGGGCTAATGTTATTTAAACATGATATTCCCTGTTTCATTTCTTCTTCCCTTTCATCACAGACGATGGTTGGTTTGATTGTTTCAGGCTATCTAATACATGTTATCCCTTGATGTGTATGAGGTAGAAAAATTGGCAGGATACATGGTGTGGCTGTGCCTGGTAGCTTGTGACGAGATATTTTGAATGGTTACAAGGTTCACCTCTTGCGATTGATTTGTGGAGCACTGTAATGCTATATGTCTGGTGTTCAGCTTTGACTCACTAATTATCTGTACACTTGTATTATTTATGTTATGTCCATATCTTCATTCATTTACCTTGTGGAGGGCTTTGAATGCTTGGGGATGGCGGCCCAAAGAGAAGCCTGTAATACAACAGCCCACTGACTCCACACATTGATCAATTTTCCTATATATCTAGTTGTTGAAATTCCCTCTATTTTCCCTTGTCAACACCTACCCTTCCAGTATGGCATCTAGTTCACGTAGAACTCCTGTCAAGGTGCCTCCCAAAAAGGCTCTTGCTACGAAGGTTGGAGCTAGGCAATTTTTGGCTCTCATGGTGCTTCTGTTGTACTCACGTATGATTTATTTTCATGCAAAGATCACCCAATAAGGGTGGAAAGAAAACTGTCGTTGTGAGCGACTCTGACTCAGATGTACAAGTCATGGGGTTTTCCTCAGGAGCCAGTACCCCATATGTTTATCAATAAATTGGAACCATTCTCTTTTCCAATTATAATACAGGACTCCAAGTACGCTCCTTAAAGGGTGGGGTGCTTGTCTATAGACACATATCATGCTAATGTTATGTCTTCATGGAAGGATTGAACTTTCCACTCCAGTTAAGTGAGCATTCATGGTTCATTCATCCTCCATCTCACATTATTTTACATCAGAACCAATGAATTTTCTCCATAAGTCACAGTGGACCTATTGATGTTCCTTTTCTGACACTGGTGTAGAATTCCTCTCTCGAAAACACCTGTGAATAAAAGGAAGAGGTCACTTGCTGTAGTGGCTACCGATTCAGATGAAGATGTGCCTTCATCTCCGTGTGATTTTTTGGTCTTTTGATTGGGTATTTTGTTAACAATGCTTGTAGTGCAAAGTCCAGTCACATTAAGGGCACCGCAAGAGAGACAATCCCTTCTGTGGCAGCCGTCCCACTTACAAGGTTTTTTCTTTATCAGGATATATAATTTTATTATGTTATATTTTGACTGTTCAGGGCCAAGGTAATGATGGCAAAAAGGGACGTTGCAGGCCATGATGTCACTGTTGATCCTCCGTGAGTGAATATATTTGGGTTGTTGTATGCATTTGCATAACTGCTCATTTAGTTATGTAGTTGGTGGGGTAAGGCACGATATTCACTGTCTGCTTACAATTGTTTATGTGGTGGTTCACAAGGGTGAAGGCGAGAAGAAACTGGCCGCAATTTTCATTGACAACGAAGCCCTGGAGGAAGATGAGGATGAGAGTGAGGCTGGGACCCAAACAGTGGAGGATGGTCCTGGTGAGGAGGGGGAGGATGATAATTATTCAGGGATTGATGAGGAATTCCTAGACATTGAGGAAGACAATGGAGGTTTGGCTGTCACCGCTAAGACATCCACCAGTGTTGGGAAGTCTGGGACATCATGTGAAGTACTGGTGCCATTGTGAGTGCCTATCACTGGAAACAAATCAAGGTGTCCTGAGCCAGGAAATGCTTGGGGCATCCTCTGGAAAGCTATCATGTTAACATCATGTATGGACTTGTAACATGCTTGTTCTATTTAATATGGCCCAGATATGTTTCAAACTCAGAAATACATGGAAAAATTAAAATGTTCATAGTATGTATTTCATATTATCACAGAATATTTTGTGCAGGCACTGGAAGAGGCCATATTTTGAACAAATCCAGTGATAATATGGTATACATGTTATGAACATTTTGATTTTTCCATGTATGTCTGGCTTTGAAACATATCTGGGCCATATTAAATAGAACAAGCATGTTACAAGTCCATACATGATGTTAACATGAGAGCTTTCCAGAGGATGCCCCAAGAATTTCCTGGCTCAGGACACCTTTATTTGTTTCCAGTGTATGCTGTCTCAAATACTATTATTAATTATTTTGGAAATACACCGTAGTTCTCCAGATTGGGACATCTCAGCCAAGTGATCATGACTCTGCTTTTTTTCTTTCTCAAATATTGATTGGACATTTATTAGAGAGGCCATTGTTAAAGGTGATGATTCTGACAACATGCTTCTAGGCTTTCAAGAAGAATCATCTCCAGAGTAAGCATACATGCTGTCCTTGGGTTCATGTAATTGATATCCTCTAGGATTGTCAATGTGCATAAAGAGTTCTCTCCTAGGTGCGTGAGATAGTGCTCCATGTAATGGATACTAAACAGTCTGTATATTAGTAAGCTCCCTAATGTCTCTGGTATGCAGAAGTAAGTGTTTTTTTCACCTGATCAACAGTGTATGTATGCTCATTGCATATCGTGGTGAGTAGAATTACACCCACACCTGTGTATCACAAGGATCTTCTTCCATCTCAGTGAGTATCATGTGGATGCTTGTCAGAAACAGCCGCCCTCCGACTTATCATCTGGTAGGTTGGACTATACCCAGAAAGACGTGATTATGTACGTTTTTTTGTAGTTTTTTCTTTCTTGTTGTTAAAGGTCTCTTACTAACTAGTTCATATTTATACCGAACTGTCTAGGGTTGCATTGAAGAATGCCAGATTCCAATTTCATCAAGCCCAGAATCAGATCCAGCATCTCAATCATGCCAATTGAGACCGAATGGGAGCATGTGACATCTATGCTGTCCATGGTCACCGGTGATGTCAAGTTGGCATTTCCCACATATTCTCAAGGTCTAGTCTTCGGGACTATTGCAGTCAGTACAATTTTATTTTTGGTGTGGTTATGGCCCATTATAATTTTGTTTAGATTTTGGACAAGCCGGTGGTGCACATTTACCTGTGATTGAGGGTCTCTCTTCTCCGAAGAGGGGTGTGTCATCCAATCGTAATCCAAAGAGGTCTGCCAACTTATTGAAGGAAAGTTTGTTTGCTAATGAGATTGGTAAGTCGATTATAGGGTTGCTAATGACCTTTTTTAACTGATATGTTGGTGTTTTAGTTCCAATTTACTCCACTCCCAAAGCTGGTAAATTATCTTGGAAAGACATGACCGAATGGGCACAGGCGGAAAATGATCCTGTGGTAGAGACACCTGTGTGTGTGATTTTTACCACAACTTTGTATGATCCTGCTGGCTCTAACACAGCCGATACGATCTCTTTCAATGTTCAATCTGTTGTGATTCTTAAGTAGTCTAGCTTGATATTGATGATGAAAAACAATGTACTCGGTAGACGGTTTAGGTGTTCCTATACAAAAATAAAGCATGATTCCCTTTTGGTATTGTAAACCAATTGAATATCTGGGGTGTGGCTGATAAATGATGTGAAGTGACTGAGAAATGAAAAAAATCCCCTGAGGGGGGATTTGCTATGTACTAGGGCAATATATTAGGTGTAGGATAATTTATGGACATCGGACGTGTGATGTGTTTTTAGCACCCATCCAACATGTACCCAACTGGATGGGCGCTTGACAACTCACAGCAAGAACAAGAAAAATATTCTCTTGGCTGTAGAAAAGAATATACAACTTTGAAAAATATTTTCATCAACTCATTTAACCCACCCATTAATTGTGCCAACCTTTTATGCAATACCTGTGCTAGAGCATTTTAGGAACTCTGAAAAATGATCTGCCCCCCTGGCGGGTCTCACAAAAATGAATAAAATATGTAACCATAATTATATTCAATATTTATATTTATCATGTGTATCCCACTCAAAATTTATATTTATTTCAACCAGAACAGAGCAGAGCTGCATGCGGTTGTACATGACTTCTGGGATCAGGTCTATCAGCCACTGGTGGGGTGTTGTATTGGAACAAAATGATCATATGGAGTCAATTTAATATTAATATGTGTTTAAATTTGATCACAATCATGTTTACGTAGATGTAGCCTTCGATGAACTTTCGTTTTTTTTTTTGACCAGCGCCAATTGAGGCTCAACCTCGATTGGCGCCAAAGGGTTTTGAGACATTAAAAGTGGATTAGATCGCTTCAACAGGCTATTATTATAATTTTTCGTTAAAAATATCACTCAAAATGTCTGAAATTTGATGGATACACTACATATGTTGTCCATAACGTGCAGGGTAGTGTCGCGCCTGTAAATTGAGTTTATGTGAATTTCTCTGATGAGGATGCTCTAAGGTACTGAGTCTCTTTCATTTGAAAATTTACACATGAATTATTATCTCACGAATATTTATTTTGAGTAATTTATAGGCAGACTTTGGTTCATTTCAGTGAACAAAATGAGAGATGGTGCCACATGTGGTTTGCGTCCCCATGCGTTTAAATCGTGAAATTTTGATCATATCAGAGTGAATTTTATATATACATTGATTCTACCGTATTTTTGTGGAGGTTGGATGTCAATTTATGGTACCTGTTGTTTTAGCACCCATCCATCTTTGATTCAGCTGGATGGGCGCTTAATGTATTCCCAACTTGGATATGTGATTCAATTGATTTCACACTTTGAGGGACTTAGAGACACAATGAGAAGAGGAAAAGTAAGGGGAATAAATTCATGAAGGAAGAAAGATTATAACCACACGCCCCGGGTGGATAGCCGTGACTTCAAGACAATAAGAGAGTATGAAACTCCTTGAAGTGATGTTGCTAGCGGTCCAACATAACATCATGTCTACCTGGAATTCAAGCAGAGTATTGAAGAGTTTGTGAACCTCTTATTGTTCAGTTGTCACATGCAATCCAATGTATATGTGTAACCCAACGGTCTCCTGGTCAGATGCAGAGAACAAAGGTGATAATAAAAAGGATGAAGGTACTGAGGTTAAGACCACACAACTGACACAAAAAGAGGTTGATATGTTAGAAACAGTAAGACAAAGAAATTGCAGACACAGCATGAGGCGCAAACCGAAGGTGCAATTTCAAGATGCTGGATCAACACTTCAACCTCAT
>MU134563.1:0-17723 GCA_015039355.1 Ramaria rubella
CAACAAGAATCATAGACCACCAAGGGCAAGTATGGTTTCATGATGGAATTGCCACAGGAAGAACCTGTGTATATGAAGGACCATTCAATGAAATATCAAAGCAAGATTTATGGGCAAGGGGATGTACGAAGAGTTGTGCTATCATTTATGAAAACAAGGCATGAATAAAACTGATACATTAAGGTACACAGACACTCTCTACCACACAAGTAGGCTGACAGAGGAAATGTGGGAATCATACCTGCCGGGCACATGCCGCAGCCCACTTACTGCTAGTTCTCTTATTACTGACCATCCTTCACCATTCACAGGCAAAGCTCCTGGGAAACAACTGGCAACCAAAGTGGCACGAAAAACCACAGCCACGACAGGCAGTGTGAAGAAGCCTGATAAGTTCAGGCCTGGTTTGTGGATGGTCTTTATTATTACATGATTCCAGCTCTGATAGCCAGCTTCTGCAACATGACATCCATACTGGTCTGGCCTTGGGTCGCCACATCAGTAGTTCAACTTTCCATCATGCAGATTACTGTGAATCCAAGTGGTAAGTTTTGGCTTCTCTTAATTTACAGGCAGCTGCAGCCACAATGTGACTCCAGTGTGCATGGCTTTCGTGTTGGAAATCATAGGTGAGTGATTATCAAGTGTGTCTGAAGCACTTGGTGCTGTTACCATAGAGAACTTGTGTGCGTGCAAAGTCACCACGGCTTGTTCTTTATGTGACAGTGCTGATTGCTTTGCACACACTTTGTTGCAGGTGAGTGAGTATCAGGTGCATCTAGATCCCTTGGTGTTCTTCCCATAGAGCACTTGTGTGTGTGAAGTCACCACAGCTTTGCTCTTTATGTGGAAAGTCATTTTTCACACATGCAAGTTGCTGCAGGTGAGTGAGTGGCAGTGCATCTGTAGCACTGGGTGCTGTTCCCATGGAGGACTTGTGTGCGTGCATAGTCGCTATGGCTTATTCTTTACATGACCAGTGCCAATTGCTTCACACATGCTTTGTTGCAGGTGAGTGGGTATCAGGTGCATCTAGAGCACTTGGTGTTGTTCCCATAAATGTGCATGTGAAAAGTCGCTGCTCATTATGTGACAGTGCAAAGTGATTTTTTTGCACACACCTTGTAAGGTGCCACAGGCAAGTGAGTGTTAGGTGTGTCTATAGCACTTAGTGCTGTTCCCATAGAGGATTTGTGTGCATGCAAAGTCGCCGCAGCTTGTTCTTTATGTGACAGTGCCAAGCGCTTTGCACACCTTGTAGCAGGTGAGTATCAGGTGCATCTAGAGCACTTGGTCTTGTTTGTGTGTGAAGTTACCACTCTTTGTGATAGTGCAAAGTGATTTTTTTGCACCCACCTTGCTGCAGGTGAGCAAGTATCATGTGAGTCTAGGGAACTTGGTGCTGTTACCATAGAGGACTTGTGTGCATTTTGAGTTGCCATTGCTTGTTCTGTATGTGACAGTGCCAAGGTGGTAACATTGTCTACTCTCCAACCTTGCTTTTTTGACTTATTGATTTGATTTGATTTGATTTGATGTGATGTTAAAAATGCCAAGTCTGCAGTCTGCACTTCACCATGCTGCTTTGAAATATTACATCAACCATTTGAAGTGTGTACAGCATCAATGGAACAGACAGGTCAGAAGTATAGCCTTGGGAGTGTCCATACAGTCATACTGGGGCATTCACCACACCAACATCAGCTGGTAAGCCAAACCCCTCACTTGTTGTTGTAGAATATTGCTCTAACCATGACTTGTGGCATGTGCATAGCCTTTCAACAGCTATTCTCCCACCCTGCACAAAATGCTGGGCCGAGGCTAAATTAAGGAAAACCACCACCAGGGTACATAACAGGATTGGATTCCAATCCCATTATGTAATTATGGGCCGCCAGTGCCATCAATGTCAAAAACATCAGGTAGGATTCCAGATGGTAAGTTTTTCCACACTTGCATCAGGGTGTTCATGGCACTTGGTGCTGTTCCCATAGAGAACTAGTCTGCGTGCCAAGTCGCCACAGCTAATCCTTCATGTGTCATTGCTAAGTGTTTTGCATGCACCTTGTTTCAGGTGGGTGAGTATCAGTAGTGTATTGAGCACTCGGTGCTGTTCTATAAGGGCAACCTCACACACTATGGTTGCATAATGGGATTGGTCCAATGCCATTACATAACACAGGCACTTAATGTGAGCAAAGATGAAGAACATTTGCCCATAAACACCTAACTGTAGCATGGTTATGTAATGGGATTGGAGAGATAACTAATCTAAAGGAGTATGCAAATAAGCACCGGAACGTACCGCAATTACATAACGGGATTGGATTCCAATCCCATTACGTAACACGGGCGCTTATGCAAGCGAAAATGAAGAATGAATGCCAATAAACGCCCAACTGTACCATGGTTATGTAACGGGATTGGATTCCAATCCCATTATGTAACATGGACACTTATTTAAATGCACATGAGCAAAGAGATAAGGGAAGGGGAGATCATAGAGGAGAAATGGAGAGAATAGATGGAAAGAAGGGAGAATAGAGAAGTGTAGAACTACATGAAATGGGGTCATGTCCACATAGAGAACTCATGTGTGTGCAAAGTTGCTTATGCTTGCTCCTCATGTGTCGGTGCTGAGTGCAAAGCACACACCTCATAACAGGCTTTGTCTAAACAACCTACAAGGTGGCTATGACTTCACAATGCATCTTACCTGTTACTGCATTTTTTGCTGATCATGAGGTTTTTTCTTTTGAACAGCCCTTAAATATTTTAGACTACACAAACCTATGTATATATCTGAGGGAGTTGCTATTGGAATGAAGACAGAAATAAGAGGAACTCCCATACCAGGATTTATTTCTAAACTATATGTCATTGTCACTACAAGACTGGAATCCACTCCAGCTATGTAAGTGGATTGAAATACATGCTGCCTCTATGTAAGTACACAGGAATCCACTCTAATACACTTCTCATTTATTATTATTAAATAAGTCACATACCCAGTTCAGTGGTGTGATATTGAAGTATACGGAATAATGTACCAGATGAATATGTGCCATAGCCTCTCTTGGAAATCGTTGTCCCTGTAGCCTATCAAAAAGTACAGCACACAATGCCACACATACTTCCATAAACTTCCACATGTACAACCAAGTCACCAGTTACAAACATTTAACAGCTACACTGACAAAGCACAGTGATAGACTGCCCTCAGGCTCAAGCTCACTTCCCTCATATGTGGTAGGTAACATGAGTGTCCTTCAAGCACCCAAATTTTAATCTCTTCAGTGAGCTCCCATGTTTCTTCTTGCTGTCTCTATGGATAATTTTTCAGGTCAAATGCATACCTGCAGGCTGTAATCACATGGGCAGTTGCATAAAATCACACCTCCCAATAGACTTCAAAGAAATAAATCGGAAGCTCCATGTATTGCAAATGCTGCTGACATTTTTTTGCACGTCTATCAATTTTAGAACAAGAGTGTCTATAAATAGGTTAGGATCACAGATAGTACAATCACATGACCATTTTTCCATGATCACTTTGCAGCTCTCATGTGAGAAGGAAAGCACAGTTTCAGAAACTGTAAAGGGCAATTGTCTTATTATCTACAGAAAAGCTTAACTGCAACAAACTAGCTCCTAACAATGTGTGAGTGAAGGGCGATATTACTGAGAATCCTCAGGCTATTTTCGTGACAGCCGATACCAAATTAGGACCATCACGAACTAGCGAACACTATCTTGAGTGTGGGAACTTCAAATTTTTAATCGTGGGAACAATAAAGTCTAATCAATTCTATTTGTGGGAATGGCAATAGAGAAAGGCAAATGAACTTTTGATATCCTACAGGACGGTATGAATGATTCCTGTCGGACTTCGTCCTCCTCAGGAATTGTAATTACAACACAGGTCTCAAGGACTGAAGCCTCTTCCCTTCTATGTTGATACTTTAAAGCAGACTACGACACAGGTCTGATGGAGTGGATGAATTGGATGATCATGTGGTGAGGTCTGAGACAGGACTTGCATCAAACACCTAGATGCTTCTGCATGTGCGGAGTTGCTGCCTAAAGCACTCCAGGTGTTTGCTGCAAGTGCTGTGTCAGATGTCTGGCCAAAGGAGGGCTGCACTTGTCTCTGTGTGTGCGGAGTCGCTGCCTAGGACAACTGCCTCTTCCTAAAGCACCCACTGGCACCCTACTCTTCCCTTCCAACAGAGCTGTCTCTGTGTCTGAAGGTAAGTCCGCATCAGTGCAACTAGGTGCTTCTGCTTGTGCGGAGTCGCTGCCTAAAGCACTGCATTACTCTGGTGCAGACCTAGCTTCAGACACCCAGAAGAGGGCTGCAGGTGTCCTGGTGTGTGTGGAGTCATTGCTAAGGACACTCAGCCCTCTTCCTCTCCTCTATTCTGACATGTTAACACAGATTAAGGACTGTTTGTCCCAACACCCATGCTGGTAGGCCTCACCACTCTCCCCAGACATCATCCCATCTGCAACAAATCACCTGATACCTAAGCCTCCTCCTCACAAGGTTTCCAAGTCAGTTGGAGCAACCAACAAAATGTTTCCCAGCTTCTCGGTGACTGTGACATGACGAACATTAACACTCACGTGACTTTGTTTTTTTTTTCCAAACAGTAGGACACAAGATCAAATGGATTACGTTGAATCAGCCAAGGTGAGACCTTCTTGCCCAAGACTCTATGCTGATGGTTTTATACACAGCAGATGACAAGAGTTGTTCTCCCTAGCACGCATGCTGGCAAGTCTAATAAAACACCACTCTTCACATCTCTACTGACTTTATCCCTGGCGATGTGTGCATGTTCAATGCAGGGAGGCTTCCTGTTTAAGACATATAGTCCCTTTCCTCTTCTATTCCCATCGGCCAGCATTTTGTGGCTGCTGGATCTGATCTTACATCCATCTTTGTCGAAGGAGGCTTTTAGACCATCGTCAGCAAGGTGACCGACTGAGATCAGTCGCAGGGTGGCTGTCGGTGCGTAAAGCGCCTCATGTAGAACCAGCTTCCGACCTTTTCCGCATTTGAGGTGTATCGTTCCACGTCCTATGGCCGGAATGGTCACACCATTTACTCCTCGTATGTCTCTTCTTTCGATCAGCTTGAGTTCTGTGAAATCTGATCGCACCGGTGAGCAATGGCTCGTAGCACCCGAATCAAAGAAGAAGGGCATATGGTCAGTTATAGCAGATAGCAGTTCTGTGTCTGGTGTGAGTTGAGCTAGGTAGGTTTCGTGACTTCGAATCGTTTCGCCCGTTGACGGCTGGGGGTTTCCTGCGTATTCTCAATCGCAGTACAAGACACGTACCCATCGTACATCCTATCATCGAATGTTGTGGGGGGGTGTTTGCCTACAGTCGCGACGGCAGCTGATTCGGATCCGCTATCGGTGCCTGCTGTGTTCGCATTGTCTCCTCCCTTTCTTTTTGAACCAATTGGGTGCCTTCGATGGATCCTTTTTCCAGCACACGTCTGTTGTATGGCTGATTTTCAGGCATGTGCTGCACTTTGACCTTGGTTTCTTTTGTATCTTTCCTTTCGCGCTCCTTGCCGCCAGTGCTGCGTCCTCTCGTTTGGCTGTCTCCCGTACTTCCCTGGCTTCAGTTTCAATCCGTTCTACTATGTCTCTCACCGAAAGTTGTACTTTCGAATTAGTCATGAAGGTGATTAGGTCCTTTCGTAGCCAGTCGTATGGGCCGTCACTGAGTGCGTTGAGGAGTAAGACGGTGAGCCAGTCGTCGATCGTTGGAGGGGTGTCATCAAAGACCGCGGTGAGTGCATCGCGCATCTCAGTGATGGTCGTACTGAAGGGTGTGTCTGACGAGAATCGATTCCTAATGGCGAGTTGCATGCTCTCGAGCTTTGCAATGATTCCTGTGGATTGGGTCTTTTCCTTGAGTCTTTTCCAGGCGTTCGCGGCTTCGGTGATTGACTCGAGTTCACGCTGCAGCGACGCGTCCACTATGCCACCGAGTGCTCCGACTATTTGGTCATTCGCCTCTATCCAGTCCGGTAATAGCTTCGAGTCTGTTGGTTTCTGACACGTTCCGTCGACGTATTTCCAGGCCTTCTGCGCTCGGAGCGACATCCTGACTTCGCGCGACCATCTGACCCATTCACCTTCCTTGAGGGTTTCGATTTTTGACGGGAATTTCACTGTGAGGTTTTGCGTCATTTCGTGCGTAGGATTGTTGGTGTTCGGCGCTTATAAAAATTTTTATTGTAGCGGCCCGGGGCCCATAACCTGTTGAGACTAGACTCTAGACTCTTCAGGTTAGTCTCAGGCGCAGTTGAATTAGCGACTGAGGAATGAGGCTGATGTAAGCGTCCATTTATGTTGTCGTCCTGTGGGTGTATGGGTACGCAGGTGTATTTCGACACCTCGAACAGTTTTATCTACATTCCAGGCACATCGTTGAAACAAGAGTTGCGCAAAACGCATCTTTGAACAATAATTAATAAACCTTCAAGTACACAGTTACAGAAGCGATTCAATTTCTGTACGACAGTTGTTGAATTATTTTCTCGGTTCATTTTCACAACTTCGTTACTCTTGCCTAGGTTCGGTTTTGGCTTATACATATAGGTGGTATATATATAACTCGTTCTGAAGAAAGATATGTGCTTATCTTATGTAGGTTTAAGCGCGTCGGTTCACCATCTAACTGCGACATGCCATCCGATCGGGACACTTTCCTCCCTCGTATAGAATCCGCTTTTTACGCCACCTTTCATGAGACCAGAGGTCCACAGATTTTGTTTCAAGTTCCTGAAGGAATGATCTCTCAAGTGAGCGTTGTTGGCAGCTCATCGAACTATCCCTCTCGGAGCAGTATCAATGGGCATTTTCCATCGCGGGGCCATGTTGAACAATGCAGTTCTTCGAGCCCCACAGTTTGTACATCGTCGGTCCTTAGCCCGTCAAGCTCCACAACTAGTATGTTGAAGTCGGAGGGTTCCTCAAAAATTACCGAATCTCCGGCCCCTATTCATCGACCTTCAATTACAAGCTCAGTGTCCACATTAGACATTTCTTCCCCGTCCTCTCCTGCATCCTACCGTTCATTGCAGCAGCGCCACCTTCCCCTATCTTCCAGTTCAACATCACCTCCCAAATCCTCATCCTTTCAACCACCATCTGCCCCGATGCCCCTTCTCGACTTTTCTGATATTTCCCGGTTCGTGATTCCCACACAGGATATGTGTGGCAGACTTGTCATCTGTTCGACCCAAAAGCATCGTGTAATCGGATTCCCCGTATGTTTGGAAGCCCAAAAATATAAAAGAGTACACTTTCGGTATAACCTCTGCTTCGTGTTTGAAAGGACTGCGGATTTGAGTTGCTACGAGCCAGTGGTACGAAAGATAGCCAGAGTGCTCATGGCGTGCGAGGTAAGTGTATTATGCTCCACCTCCTATAGCTTTTTATTAATAGGGAAACAGGAAGAGTCTTCATTTCTCTCTGATTCGAAGACAGCGATCCAGATTCACTCAATTCTCGAACAAATCTATGAAGATCTGAATTCGTACCATGAGACGTCGATCAGCATCGACCAATTCAACTCAGTCGAACTGAAGCTTTTTCCCTTTTATCCCAATCCACCAGACGTATATGACTGGACGGTACCTCTTTCCTTGATTAACATTCAGAAACGCGTTGAGCCGAATTGGGATCTCACGA
Organism: Ramaria rubella; assembly: GCA_015039355.1. NCBI lineage: Eukaryota > Fungi > Basidiomycota > Agaricomycetes > Gomphales > Gomphaceae > Ramaria > Ramaria rubella. The sequence goes on from MU134563.1 coordinate 7,719, forward strand.
TGGCCAAGGTGCAGATTTTTTCTATTGGTGCCGGCGCGCTTCTCACTTATCTGGTAATATGCCATATACTTCCTGCAGGTATGCAAGCATATTGACGGCATTAACCACGTCAGCCGGATTGCCAACCTGGCAGACTGTGACCTTGAACTAACACGCCAGGCCATTTCCCATCTATTGTAAGCAGACGCCTGCTATAGCCGATGTCGGTGCTCACATTCTCGCGTTCGCAGATATTATCAATGCATTATGACTATTGATATTTTTCAGTACAGTAACATCTATACAATGGAACGCTCTCTCCAATGGCTCGCGGACGATCCAAATGTAAAGGGGGAATGCGGTGCTTATGTTACCAAACCAGGTTTGCATGTGTTCTTCTCGTTGTGGTCTGCATCTGTTCCGTTTAAACCATGCCGTATAGGGTTTGATATTCCAGATTGGCCTCATCTCCTTTTCATGTATTCTCGTCTTAAACCCGGTCGAACTGTGTTTGAATGGGAGGAGGAACACAACGTCCGCGCTCAAGGAATTGATGTGAGACGGTTCATGAGCTTTGGTGTCATTAAGGCATGTTATTTCTCTTCACTCAACCCTATGATTTGCCTCTTACGCATTGCTACCTCAGGGATTTCTGCGACGGATTCATCGTTGGCCCATCCTCATGCCGGAAAAACCGCCCCGGGCGCGCGAACCTGAAGGCACCCTTGAGACGAGGCTGATTACAGGTAGGAAGCGAGGAAAGAGCCTCAGCCACACAACACCTCCCAAACCAGACCGACCTCGCTCACCGGAAGTAAAACGAGGTACTTGCGATTCCTTGCACAAGGAACTTTTAAAAGTTTGAATTCATCCCAACCATGTAACAGAACGTGCTCACTCCCAATCTCATTCTCAAACATTGAGCAACTCGCGATCAACTCGAAAAATGACAGAAGCAGAAGAGTATGCTCGTTCCGTTCAGCTGCGAGAAGACACTGCCGCAAGAGGTGATGCAGTACTTCACCGCCGTCGGGGCAACAGCTTCGACGTAACCGACGCGCGGCGCCTTTCCGCGCCTGATATGCCACAGCTCAGACGCCAACAGTCAGGAAACATAACGCCCATTGGCACTGTCACGCCGCATTCCTTTTCAAAGACCACCCCGACCAATGCTGATAGTTCACGGAGGACTCCTCAACAATATCGAGCAACATACCGTACATCTCCATCTCCTGACACAGCAAGTTACCCACATCCATCGCATCTTCATGCAATGAACTTCTCGTACCCGCTTGACTTAGCCACGTTTCTCGACGGGACGCACCATACGGACGAATTGGCGACACGTTTTGAGACAGGGTGGCCTGTTCTGGAGAAATGGCTTATTGCACTTGGAGCCGGACAAGGAAACGGGGATTTTGGGAGGGTGGTGATTGTGTATAGATAGTCGGGTTATCCAGGAAGAAGATGGCATGATCTTATGTTTAACGAACTAGTAATAGCCTATGCGTCTAGATTTTCATAATGCTGTACTTTCCTTCACTGAGGTTGTTTGTTGCAATCATGAACGGATCTGTCAAGGTCTTGAGCTCTTTCTTTCTTTTCGTGGAGTAACAACTTTAAACTGGAAAATATATACCAGCGGTAAAGAGATATGTAATGCCGACATTGATCCACGATTTTAGGGTTAGTTGTGCAACCGGCTGAGATTGGTGGTCCGTGCACAAAGCTTGGGCGCTTGGTGGCGCTATAAAGCACTCTCATAGCGTACGCCGTTTCTTTACCACTCTGGCCTTTTGGTAAGTCTCAAGTTGGATTGGAGATTTCATCCTAACTGGAACCTTTTATATCCAGGCTTAGATCAAGTGTAGTATCTGTTCTTTTTAGTTTAACCACTAAAATGACCGCACCGCGGTCATCATTGGTTAACCAATTTTTGTCGCCCTCGTCCTTTGACCTCTGCTTGCACGTTGGAGAACATGATGACCTTGCTATTGCAGTAGCGGCTCGTGTCGTCAGGGGATTTTACTATTTTTGTTTTTGCTTTTGTGCTGCGCCCGTTCGTTCATTAACGAGAGCAAAGCTGAAGCAAATTAGCGTACTTTTTTCTGTAGATTACTCTTGCATTTATTGGTTGAAATAGTATAATACAGACTCTTTCCCTGCGTCCTTCGGTGGTATGGGTACCACTTATTTGTATGTCAGAAAAACCCAGCCGCTGGGACCAGGTCCGCGGAGGTACGAGTCCAGGGACAAGCTGATGGACTTGAACACCTACATATATTCACAAGTGCACCTTTAACCGTTGCATCACAGCCGCCCCATAGGCGCCACATTCAACAACACCTCCAAAAGGACCTCCATAAGGGTGTGGTAAATTGCTCTTTCGCTATGTAGAATACAGTTGTATAACTGAGTTACAGTATGTTCAATAAAGTGTATTACAAATTGTTACCTAAAACAAGTGACTGGGCAGTGTTGATCCACTGGAGGAAAACTTTGAATTTGGACTTCAGATCAGTCCTTTAAAATGGAGCCCCACTGAATTGTTTCACAGTGCCTAATTTCTTAGCTGTGAGGCCTTGAGGATTGTGTTAGGGATCCTGATAATGTAATTATAGTCTGATAGGCCTTGTGTTCAAAGTTCCAAGTGATTCTAATCAGTAGTAGTCTGTATTTCTTTATTTCTTGTCACTACTGCTGAGTTCACTATTAATGATCCACAAGAGTCCACAACTTGGATTGCTGACCTAAAACTTGCCAAATCAGTAACTCAGCTTCAACTCAGCTACTGACCAATAATTACCATTATTGTAACTCAGAAGCTGAGGTAAGCCAACTCATTGGTCAGCAAAATCATTAATTAGCTCCACAGCAGGTGACTCCTTATTTATCATTCAATATTAATTAGCTAGAGACATTATGACATCATTACAACCCCATTTCTGAGCTTGAATGCTATGATATCATTTCAGCATCATAGATATTCATGAGTCAGTAATTCTATGACTTCATAGTCGTTTCTAGCTAATAGTTAGCTTCATATTAATAGTGTAAAAATGACTAGAAGCTTCTGGAAGACTCTAACCATACATGGCAGCTGCCAGAACCTTCCAGCAGCTTCCATTCTATAATTAGACCTTCCAAAAGCATCTAGAGTGTAAAGCTATAAGTATAGCTCTAGGTAGCCTTGCAAAAAGCAATCACACACACATTTCACACCCCACTTCTGCCTGAAGCCTGAGACTTCTATCAGATCAGTTTAAGCCTGAAGAACTTGACCTAGCTGAAAAACTCTGTAGGAGCCTCACCTCTCACTTTGTAGGAGTGAAGCACAATCTCTTCAGCTTTTCGCTGCTTTAGTTGGAGCTCTGTAGTATGTAGGACCAGAGTTAAAGACTACTAGTTTGTGTAAGCAAACCACCACTTTCCATTTTAATTGACACTTTGTTGCTTGTAGGGCCAAATATCAATTGCTGGCTTGTGTTGGGTATCATCACTTCTAATTAATTGAAGCTTTGTTGCTTGTAGGGCCAAAGTTAAATTAATAGCTTGTGTTGGTAACAACCACCACTACTATTCAATTAGCCATTGTTGCTTGTAGGGCCAAAGTCTAATCAATAACTAGTGTTGGGGTGTAGTACACTTTCTATCTAATCAAGTTCTGTTGCTTGTAGGGCCTTAGCTTGATTACTAGCTTGTGTCTACCACTCTCTATCTTATCTAGGCACTGTTGCTTGTAGGGCCTTTGCCTGGTTAACTAGTTTGTGTTAGTGTTGACTTTATCAACTCTCAAGTTAGTTTTAACTTGCTGTTGTTGGTCTTGTCCCTTCGCTCCTTGTTTCTTGGCTATCCTTTTAGTCCTTCAGTTGAACAGCTATTCAATTGTTACAACCTTGAGCCTAGTTGTCCAAGTCTGCTTTCCCCATATATTGCATATAAAAACAAAGCATTGGAACCCTGTACGCTCTTCCACATAGTTTCAAGTATTATCCTGACCAGACTAGTAGCCTTGCTACAAGTGCTTTGAATTGCATTGTTACTGCAAAGTAATAGTGTTATTTGGACACCGGAGTAGAATTTATTAATTGGGTTCTCCGTCAAAATAGTCTTTGGTTGATATCCCCTTGAACACTATCAGTGGCTAGACTAAACTTGATTGTGTACCTTACACCAATGTTTAGTTCTGAGTTCACAGTTTCCAAAACAGATTGATCCTGCCAGTCAAAAGTATGAATGTTTTGGATCCTAGGTCATAGAGTAGCAGAATCACTTCACAGGGTATTATTAGTGATTTAAGAGCTAGAAAAGAGCATCCGATGTATAACAACTATTCATAGCAGTGCATTGAAAATACAAGGACTCTATTTATTGTATCAAGCATTGAGCACCAGTGTAAAAAAGAGCCTCACGTGGCCATGATCACTAATTGATATAAGTGCCTCATGAAATTGTGCTATGCACTGGTAGGGAGCATGGCGGTGTCGGTTTACTTTCGGAAATGGATCCAAAAGACAGTGGGTAGTGGTGTCGTCATTGCACAGCTACTTACACTGGTGTTCAGCTCAGTGCGCTTCGCTATCAGCAGCAACAAAGGTAGAACAAAGATGAAAACGAAGACGTAGCAGTGATGATGATGATGATGTAATATGCTGATGTAAGCGTGGATGAGATACAACAGCAAATGTCACGTGATTGACAAAGCTGGCCTTGATGTAGATGTAGTAGTAGTAGTAGACTTAGAAGACTTAGACTTGAGACTTAGATGAATGAATCCAACTGATAGAGGTGAATTGGGGTACACTAAGGCGAAACAGGCCTTATATACATGAGCAGAACAACAAACGATGCGAGTATGCCATACAACGATGTCGTCGACAGCAGACAGGAGAAATGACTAACGGCAAGAGGCAGAAAACCAAAATAGGAAGGTGGTTTGTAATGGAATGGAGAAATGAGTCAGGTGGTTGAAGAAATGAAGGGAAATATGGCAGCGAATTTGAAATAGAAGCCAGAAATAGAATAGAAGTGAGTCACAGACAATAGACCATGTGGAACAATTGGAAATAGAAGTACAGCCAAGAAGCGAGTGAGTCAGGTGATGAAAATGAGTCATAGCCGTCCAATAGGATTCCAGTTGCTTGTCAAATATCTCCGAAGATGAGTATGTGAGTCATGTGACTTGATGATGACTCAGAAACATGTGAACCAATCACGACACTTGGATATGAATTTCCTCCAGAGAGGGAACGAAGACAAGTCCTGCTTGATGAAGTCCTTAGGCACATAACCGTAGCAAATCTCTGTTCCTGGTCCATGCTCTTTGATGTACCAGTTATTCCTGAGGACGATATGATGCCAACCATTCACTGGTTCGAAGTTTGGGTCAAAACCGATGACGTAGAAGGGAGCATGGAAGGTTTGATTGAATACCCATATGCACGATAAGGAGGATATGAGGGGAATACTCAGAATGGACCTTCAGGAGATTCGATATAGAGATGATAGTACTGACGATGTGCGACATGTGGAGGAGGATTGGACAAATGAACATCAAGGGGAGAACATCGACTAGGAAGTTCGATGTGTGGTCCAACATGTATGTCTGGCTTGGCACTCATCTGAAATGAATCATGGGACGTGGTGGTGGCAATGCTGGACGGCATATCGAAAATAGAATTGATGAAGATGGAACGAGTGTGGAGACGATATATCTGGCAGACTAGAGGTAGCACAGCAGATGATGGTCTGGTGAAAGCTGATGAAGATAGGCATGTGTGCAGTGAGCATCTTTTATGGAGTAGTAGGTGCTGTCGAGTATCATGCTTGTCATCCACCCATCTCTGAAAATTTGACTGTCCCCAGTCAACTATCATTGTCAGAAGAATCGTCTAAATCATCCAAAGGAAGCTTATTGGGAGCAAGGGGGATGCCATCTCTTGAGAAGTAGGGAAGTAGACGAAAGGCCGCAATGCCTCTTTTTGAAACAGTTCCATCGAGTTCCTTTAATACATAAGATCCACCTGTGGTTCTTCGAACAACTTCGAATGGTCCTAGATATCTTGGTTTTGTCTTCCTGTCTAGTTCATTTTTGACTCTAGAATTCCTGACCAAAACTAGATCTCCTCGTTTGTATTCACTGCGCCATAGATGTTGCCAATACTTCTTTTCAAATTTGGCTTTGTTTTTGAGTCGATATTGATAGAGTGTGTCTGCTGCTTTGTCGATGTCATCTGAGTGTTTAGAGAGTTGTTGAATACAGAGTGCAAGGAGTTCTTCAGTAGTGAGATTTGGCTTGAAACCAGAAACAAGATATGTTGCTTCAAGGAGGTCGAGGGGAAGGATGGGATCAACACCGTAGAGAAGATAGTAGGGAGAGAATCCTGTGGCTCTTCTAACTGTGACATGATCAGCAAAGAATGCATGATGAATATGATCTGGCCATTTGGATATTTTTCCTTCGCAAGCTTTGACGAGTGCTTCATGAATTGTAAAGTGTCCTCTTTCTACAACTCCGTTTGCTTGAGAATTATAAGGCGAAATGTGAATCTGAGGAATGCCATATCATCGAAGAAGTTCATGAGTAGCGCCTTTGAGTTCTGGACCATTGTCAGTAACAATTTCTCTGATTGCTCCATAATGACAGATGAGTTCTTCAAAGATAAATTGCACGAGCTGCTACAATATAGCGATAGCCTTGAGCTCTTGGCATAAGCATAATGTCGAGATAAAGCTTGGAGAATAGAGTTGCAGGGGTAGAAATGGTGATAGGAATATGAACTTTGTACGTTGAATGAATTTGGCAAGGGTGGCATGAACGAACATATCGTTTGACATCAGTGAAGTAAGAAGGCCACCAAAAGCGAAGAGAAATAGTCTTAGCAGTAGAGTAGATTCCATGATGACCTAGTTTGTCATGAGCAAGTTCTAGAATATGATTGCGTCAAGGTCGTTCAAGTATACCTTGTAGTGGATGTCCTTTTGATTGTCTCCAAAGCTTGTTATTTCTGACAAAGTATCTCCTGACTTGATGGAGGAAGTGATGTCGTTGTGAAGGGGAGGAAAATGTAGGAAGTTTGAGAGTAGTAAGGAAATCTTGGATATGTCGAAGGTGATTTTCTGCTGCTTGAGTATCTTTGACTTGATGAAAGACTCACCACCCATCTCTGTAATCAATACTGTCAAGGATGGCGTAAGTGTCTCCTGAACGTTCCAATAAATAATTAGCTTCGGCTATCCATTCATAATCTTGTTCTTCTTTTTTTCATCGTATGTCATAGTCGTTTTCTTCTTCTTCTTCTTAGGACTTAGTTTAATTTTTTATCGTATTTTATTTTATTTTATAAATCTTTTAAACCTCTTTTATATATATTTTTATTAGCCATATTTTTTTTTCTACTTTCCTTTTACCCTGTTAGGCCAAATAGAGAATTATAAACTTAAATTAAGTTAACTCATTTCTGCCGCATGTCACCACAGGGAGTTATAGCTAACCCATCACGTTGATTAAAAGAAATTGATTTAGATATTTTTTTTTATAGATATATCTAACTTAAAAGAGACCAAGACCTTATCTAATATACTAGTCCTGGTAGGCCAAGGCAGAGATAAAATTAATACTAGCGTGCCAGTTTAGGAAACTTAAGATACATGAGGTAGGAAAAGGAAGTAGTGCCGGAAAATTAAATACTGCAAAAACATTAAACTTTTAAAAAAATCAAACTAAAAACTAAAAAATTTAAACCATCACTGTGCCTCGCCTGCCATCCTTTGGCTACTAGCTTATTTTTCCTTAAAAAGAGCAACCCTTTTCAATAGTGGGCTAGCTAGCCAATTACCTTAAGGCAAAAATTTTACTATTCCAATCTTCTGTCTCTAAATTTGCCACAAATAGACTTCTATGCCTAACGGCAGAGCCGCATAACTTTAATAATTTACTGAATATAAAATGTTTCCTTTATTAGCGCTAGTCAGTTCAAGCTTATGTTAACGCTCCGCTAGACAGAGACAAGATATTTAAGATTAGACATAAATAGGATTAATTAAAAAAACTTTTTTAACCATACTTAAGAACTAATTTATCCTTATTTTAATTTCCCTTATTCTTGCTTTAATGAAGAATACAGTACCGGTGTGCTAGGCGGCGGAGTGCTCCGCACCCTGCGGAGCGCGCACGGGAGCACCTCAACAAAATTTGCATCTATACAGATAATTTATTATGCAGAGTTGGGATTATCTGAAGAAGATATTGCAAGATCAATTAAAGTATTTTCAATTATTCCAATCACAGGTACAATTACTAAAAACCATGAAAAATAAAATATTGTAGAAACTTGTCCTATTTCAACAAAAGGAGTTTCAGGGTGTTGACTTCCTATCCACATTGAAATGAAGAAGTTGACAATAAAGAACCAATGAGCTAATTTCATAGCCGGTCTAAATTGGCTACCTCTTACTCTAGATAGGTCTGTGAAAGGAAGAACTAATAAGATTAATAATGAACCAAACATAGCTACCGGCCTTGAATTATAAAAATAGGGGAAAACAAAAATATTGCAAGCTAAAGATAAGGCAAAGTCAAGGCCAGTTAGTGATGTTAAGCAGAGAGTTATTATAATTTAGAACATTAAACTTGAATCTGAAAAGAGGAGAGGAAAAGATTAACAAGGGTGCGGAGCAGCGGAGCCCTCCACTGTGTGGAGGGCTCTGCACCCTCTATGTGTTGAATAATAAGGTTAATAATTAGGATTAAGCCCCTTTTTAAGGAGTTAGACCTTTTTAAAATAGTCTAGCTATTGGATTTTATAAAAAAGGAAGAGATCTCCTTTTATTTATTAATAACACCTTGGTACTTTATCAAGGGCTGTCATTTTGGTAAATTTTAACAGCAAAACGACACTACTTTTTGTATTTAAGTCATTAGTTTTTTCACCTTAAATTAAGGATTATATTTATGCCTACAGGCTGGCAGGAGAGCTCTGCACCAATGAACAATTATAGTTTCATTATGAGAATTAGTTAATATGAACCTTGATGATAGAATTATTATTATGATTTTATCTTTTCACTCTGTACTTGGAAGTTAAACATGCAAGTCCAACCATCAAATGACATTCTGGTTGTGATGCTTACAGTAAGCCACATGTGTGACACACATCAGTGGCCACCATCTCTCCACAAGCACCAACGCAGAGGTGCAGTTGACGCCAGAGCCATACGTCACAAAGTTTATGCTGACTTTCTACCCATCCCTTTACTCTTGTTGATGTAACATCCCACAGTTCTTATTCGGGTGTTTGAAGGCAAACACTGTGATATGTGAAAGGGATGGGAACAGGGTTTGAAAGTTCTGAATGCTGGTGAGAATATTGCTCCAAGACTAATGAAGCGGGTGACTGATCATTCATAGTCGCATGAGTAGCACCTGGGAGCTGAAGTCTGTTTTTTTAATACTCTAAGCCAGCCACACGATCGAGGCCTTCGAAATATGTTGCAGATGGCTGTCCTGTAGACCAGGTGTATCTTGCTGGTCATCGCAGTAACCTTTGGCTGGTTATGACATAGACAAGTGCGACTTACTGGCAATCTGTCGCACTTGTCTACGTCACAGGCACCCCTTTGGTAATGATCAATCAGAATAAAACACTCTACGGCAGACAAAGCCTGTGTCAGTACATGGAGACAGGGGTATGAAACGGGTGAAAGGCATTGCAAAAAAAAATCTGAAAAAGACCAACATTGGCGATGGCTTTCAGAGTGTGTTCAAGAATATTGACAGCTTTGTCAAGGTATGTGTGAACAATGACAAGTGTTTGAAATGGACAGCAACTGTGGTCTGATCATTGAAAGTACAAGGATGTGATATGGTGAGCAAATGTGTGCGGGGTGAAAGTTGCAGATGTAAGCATGCCGCCTTATCCTATCACTCCATTGACACAGTCAAACCAAGTGTGGGTGTCTTCCAAAATATTGACAATTGACATATAGTCAAACTGCCAATGTGGAGGAAGGAAGGGGCTGTGTAGC
>MU134563.1:24658-59863 GCA_015039355.1 Ramaria rubella
GCACTTCCTGATAAGGGAGTTGTATATGCCGTCAAATCTGGCATATATGGTGCCAGATACTGCATGAGTCCTAGAAATCGTTGGACTTCATTAAATGTTCAAGGTCTTCTCCAACCTCAAACCTTCTCCATTTTATCCGCATTGGCATGTATGCCCTTGTCATCTATTCTGTGACCAAGGCACTCCATCCGATGCAAATACAAATCAATCTTGGAGCGATTTCTGCTGAGAAACAAATGTGCCTCACATAAAATATCAAACACCTGTCGAAGGTGTTTTTCGTGCTCTTCTATAGAGCTTGAATAGATAAATATATCATCCAAGTATATGTGGACTGATCGACCAATTTGGTTACGAAAAATCAACGTCATGAGATGTTGAGATGTAGATGGCACATCACAGTTGCCAATCTGCATAACCCAGCTTTTGAATGTACCGAATATAGTCACGAGGGCCATCTTGTCAACGTCCTCCTCGACTATGCGTATTTGTTCGTATGCGTCAGACATGTCAAGCTTGGATCAATGCATAGCATGAGCTACGTCATGCCAAATCGTATCCTGGTCTGGGAAGGGCATAATGTCCTTCACCATGTTGTCATTGCATAGGCGTAAGTCTATCGCTGTTCTGAGCTTTCCGTTTTTCTTCAGAATGCATAGCGCTGGCGCTGCAGAATGTACTGACGCTGCTACCCACCAACCAGCAGTGGTATACCGGTCGACTTTGTCAATCAGTTCATTTTGAAGTGCTTCCGGGCACTTTGGTAGTTGATAATGAAACTGTTTGGTTTCATCCACGAACTTAATTTTGTGGTTTATCTCGCTCCACAGAGGAAGTTCCAACGGCACACCTCAAAAGAGGTCTGCGTACTTTAGCTCCCATCTTTCCCTGAGTTTGGGACAGTCCTCAGCCGTCAATAACGGCAGTACCTCCTTTGGCAATCTCGTCAGTACATTGGTCGATTGGACCAACGTCAATGTTTTTCAGGTTTTCCTTCCGTTTTCCTTTGTCTCGCCTCCCATCTGGCGAGCTCATTGGTGGCTCCACATATAATGAAGAGCCACTTGCAAGTCACGGTTTGTGGCTTGCTAGGTTGGGCTTAAGACTCGCAATTTGAGTCTTATGTTCAGCCGGGTTTTTAATGTCCAGCTGTTCTTCCCAGGCATTTGCATGGTTCGGAATTACTTCCTTTCCCATGCAGATGCATCCCTTGCCTCTAAAGTCGAGGGATATCCCTAATTTACGTAGGAATGGTGTTCCTAGTATTGCGTCGTAATAATCTACATTCGCTATATCGAAGTATTTCTCGATATTATGCTCACCAAAATGAATGTTGGTGTGCATTCCATAGTTGATGGTCGACTTACTGCCGACACATGCTAACTGTAGACCAATTGGACATTCGAATTCGAACATCTTAATGCCTACAGCTTGTATAAAATCTGGAGAGAGCATAACTCCCTCACACCCGCTGTCTAATAGACAGTGGGCTCTGACTCCACCAATCTCCCAATACCCGGAGATTGTTTGGTTGTCTATACGCACCCGTTTGGGGCGCGTCTTATCACGCAGTCTGAACTGGTGATCATAGACGGGCTCAATGGTCCTGTCTATGACTCCCGTGTGTGTACGGAAGTCACTGTTTAGGCTTAAACCATCACTGATTGTGATAGTTGGTGTCTGCACTGCATATATGCGCTGCCTTTCTTCATGCGATCCTTCTAGTGGATGTACTCCATCTGCTCGATACGAGCTTTGCGTTCTTGTATCGTCATCATTATCCCATTGATAGGGCATAATTTCCGACTGGTAATCAGCGACTAGTTCGCTGATTTCGCTCTCATGGTCGTCTTGAATGTCCATTCGCTCGTCTAGTTCGCCACTCGGTGGCTCCTCCTCCCTTTCTTGAGCACTCCCTGAGGGTTCAACCACTTCTTCCAACCGTGCATCTGCTATGCGCGGTTTGTTCTTCCATTGCAGGCAATTCAGCTTGATATGCCTGACCTGTCCACACTCGTAGCACATTATCTCTGTGCTACGTCCCTGACCCCCTGAACCTCCAGAAGGTTTTTGGGAAGGATGTGAAGCGACGATAGCTCCAGCTCTTTGCGTAGCCTGTACCCCTGCTTGGGGTATACTCGGCCTCATTTCAGCTTGAGGTTAAGTGTTAGGCGGATGATATATCATCTGCTTCACAGTAGGACAGCTTCCTGTGTTGGGAGCTTGGGACAAGCTCAGCCCAGCCTGATTTTGACTAATTGTCGACGTTGGCTTTGCCTGCGGTGCATGCGCGCTGCTAGGTTCCGTTCTTCACGACCTGATGTCATATCAAGACACATCCTCTACCGCCTTTGCAGCTTCATATAATTTAGTTATTGCACTGAATTCTGTCGTATAGCCTAATTTTAAGACTTCATGACACAGTGCTTCTCTAAGCACTGCTACGAACCATTTGCGAATTGTATACTCATCTGGCGGATGTATCATCTACGCAGCGTACTTCGTAATATTGTTCAGTAATTCCTGAACGGTTCTGGTCCCTTGCACAATTGTATCGAACTTATTCGACGCATGCCTGTGCGTGAGTGTGTGAAGGAATCACTGTTGTAACCCAGCAATTGCACTTTCCAGGGTCCAGTCGATCACGACTCGATCATGACACTCGATATTTCGAGCATTCCACTCCAATGCTTCGCCCTTGAGGCATGTGCCTAAATGATTTAATTGGAGTTCCGTGCTGGACAGTCCCAATAGACTATTCATGCCTAACCATCTCAGGATCCCTGAGACAAAGTTCTCGAATTCTTAGAGATCCGCTTTCCCAGCATATTCTAGAGTTTTACTTTGGCTTTGGCAAGCACGGACTTGTCTGGCTCGCTGTCCTTGCATTTCTCAAGGGCAGCTCGCACCATCTTTGCAACTCCATCTACATATGCAGATGGATTTCCTCCTGCCTCCTGAATCCTTTGTTCAAGATCCGTGACTGCCAGTGATACCGCACATGGTATCGCTTGTATTTGCCTGTGAGGCCGGGGGACGTGAGTATTCATGTCCTGCTGCACTGGTGGATCAACGATGTCTTTGTCGATCTGATACAACAGTCAATGTTTGTCAGCCATTAGAAATGCATCCCTCAGTCTATAGCTGCTACTGAGGGCGGATCGAGCTACTCTCACAGACTCGATCAATTTATCGAAGGCCTCATCTTCGATCCCCACAGTATATGCTTCTTCGACTAATTTATCTGCGTGTTTAGCATGGACCTCTAGCACATGGTGTTCCTGTTGCACTGCTTTTTGTTCAATCCTATCCCAGTGATCGAACTCACATTCAAGACTAACGTGAATGCTAGTCGTGGTACTGACACTATCGGCATCAGACTTCATCATCTCCTGCAGTGACTGTTGGGTCACTGCTTTGAGCACTTCTTGCTCATTATAAGTTTTTTTTGATCTGCGAAGGAATTCGCAGATATTTTCTCTATCACGAGCCTCTAGCTCACAATCTGTCTCTTCCTCAGTACACCGGCACATACTGATGCTGTCTTGCTCTATCGTGACACTAGGTTCTTGAGGACCAATCCTAGTGCTCAGCCCAGATGGAGGTGGCATCCTCTGTCTGTCTCGCTTCCTGCGAGCCTTTTCTGCCTCACAGTCTACTTCACGATCCCTATTGGGATTGTTGCCACGCTCGGGGGCCTTTCCTTGCAAAGGTCCCTGTACTTCCTCCTCCAAGAACTGTATTAACAGTTCCATACCATCTCCTAATGCTTGGAGTTGGTTCGCGGCTTCATCCGCTGCACGAGCTGCCTCAGCCACTCGTTGGCTCACTTCCCGCATAGTGCCTATGTTTTTATGACTCCCTCTGAGGGCCGTAATCATCCGGGCAATATGTCCGGTTGTACATTCATATCGCCAGGTTTCTTCATCCCAGCGCGCCAACCCCTGCTCTATCATCACTGTTTGGGATGGTGAACTTCGCGATCTGCGATGTTCTTGGACATGCGGGAGCTGTGACATTTGCAACCCTGGCAAATTGTCCGTGTCACTCGTCGGCGGCTCTCTCGACTCATCAAGAAATGATTGTAACTTCGACCTAGTCGAAGTTTTCTTCTTTCTCTTAATGGACGATCGTAACTTCGACCTAGTCAAAGTTTTCTTCTTTCTCTTAATGGACGATCTCTCGTCCGTTTCTGATTCCTCAGGTGCGGATCTTCTTGGATCCGCCACTACTCGCTTTCGACTCCTAGAGTCGGAAACTATGGGCATCATAGTATTACGAGGACTACCCATTCACCTGTCCATGTCGTGGGCAGACTCAGTTCTCCTGTCTGGGCCCTTGGTTGCAGCTCCAGATGTATCTGGATCCTCTCTGGATCTAGACATTTGACTTCGATTCCTTATCGACGCCATAGATCTACGATCTATCAGCCACACTGTGGCGTTCTTCTATTGAATTTAGAAGAATAAACAGTAAATGTCTGTTTACTGTTTCCAAAGATTCCGGCGAATGTTAAACTCGTCGGTTTCTGGGTAACAAAAGATCAGTTGATCTTTTCTTTATCACAGTGCTGCCAATAGGATTGGCAGTCAAAAAAGTGTAAGAGCCTTACTGTTTCACACAAACAGACTGAGCCAATAATTGTATTGGTGTCTGCGACAGTGTGGTTTACAAGTAAAAAGTTATTCTTATGTAATCTACTTGTGGACAACTGTATAGTTGTCCACTATCTACAGGTGCCCCTTGTGGGCGGCTTATATAATACAAACCCCATAAGTCACTCTGGTGACGTATATGTCCTAAATAGTAGCATATATGCTACTGTAAGAATCTACATTCTTACAGATAGAGGGCAGAGAAAGATGCTGGTCTCTAGAAGTGTCAGGATACCTTTAATAAAGCTCTAAAACAACTTTACAATAGTGCCAGGGACCTATGAAGCCCTCTGGAGGCTATTTTCCTCTCATGACTAAGATTAAATTATTAGTTGGAGAGGCAAATAAGTAACCCACGAAATCTGTAAGAATATTCAAGAACTACCAAGCAACTGCCGGGACACATGGCAACTTTTCTTTGAAGTCTGACTAAATGGGAGTGCAGAAACTAACTAGCAAAACAGCATTGAGAAACGGTTGCAAAAAGGGGTTATCAGAGTTTGAATGGTTTCTTGGGACGTTCCAAAGTGTTTTTGTTTATGAAATGACATGCAAAATGGGACAGAAACGACCTACTCTGATATCCCCTATTGGTTGAGAATTGAATGCTGGCATTTGAGGTCCACAGTGATTTCAGCCATAATGATGAAGATGCTGTAAAGTTTCTTACTGAATCACACTTGGCAGACTGAGCCAATATGTTTATTGGTGTCTACACAGTGTGTGGTTTACAGGTAAGATTAAGTGTCCTTATCTAAACTACATAGTTGTCCACATTGTATCTACAGTTGCCCCTAATGGGCAGCATATAAATAACAACCCACAAGCCACCATGGTGGCTTTTACTATCTGATGAGGAGCATATATGCTACTCTGAGGATGTACTTTCTTACATGCAGATGTGGAATCACATTGTTAGAACCCAGATTCATTCCCAGCTTTTCTGCTTTTCTCCGATATTCTGATTCGTATTTCTGACTTCCTCCACCTGTTTTGTGCTTATCTCCATCCCATCTATATTTAGTCATTTTCATCAAAGATCTACATCTTCAGTCCTATGTCCATATTTACTTTCTACCCCGATCCTGTATTTGCTCCGTTTTGGATTTTGGTGTTCGTATCTTTCCGATTCAGATTGTATCAATTCGTTATATACAACTCCTCCATGTACTCGTTAATCAGTTCGAATATTGACCCACCTTGACTCGATAACTTCTCACTTCCATCTCTAAGTCTTATCCAACTCTCCGACCTTGTCTGACTCCTCCGACATTCCGACCTTCCGAAATATCAGGACACGAAGGATTCAAGAGGGCGCAACCTATAAGTTGAAGCCAATGTCCATACGTCTCGATTTCCGACTTCAAATCCCAAACTCCAACATTCCGACAAAATTCTGACATCCGACGAGAAGAAATCCAGTTCATAACAGTATATTTGAACTAAAACTCTTGATCCATTCATTATGCCTTCTACCAGATCCTGTACTGTCACCGGAATCACAGACCCTAAATCTAGCCTCCCGAATAACGAACCGAAAGATGACCCTAGTGACGACGACAACATCAACAACAACAAGGACAGCAATGACGATGAAAAAGATGAGGGGAAGGCTATGTTAAAAGCTTTAAAACAGATAGCCAAGTACATGGGAACTCCGAATAAGGGATTTTTTGAGCCTGAACTCTTAGACGACGATGCCTTCCAAGATCCGCCCTGGCTTACAAACTATCGGGACTTCACAACAGTACTCTGAGAGGATTTCAGAGCTTACGATCCCATCGGCAATGCGGAAACCAAACTTGACAATCTCCAAATGCACGACAACCAACACATCACGAAGTTCATCAGAGAGTTTACCCGCCTAGCCGCTAGAGTCAATTGGGGCGACGCTGCCCTTTGTAGAAGTTTTTATACTACACTTCCCGATTGTGTTAAAGATATTCTTGCAACCCGGGATAAAGCCAACACACTCCCAGAACTCCAACAACTCACGCAAACCATCAACAGCCATTATTGGGAACGACAAGGCAAAGTCAACCGTGCCACCACTTCCAACAATAACTACTCCGGTAACAGCAGCAAATCGGACAAGCAAGACTCCTGATCGAACCAATCACAGAAGAGGACGAACAACAATAACAGTTCGGCTTCCGCCTCCTCTACCAAACCTCAGTCCTCCACATCGAATTTCCGAAAAACTCCGGATATTCCCAACATACTTGGAAAAGATGGAAAACTAACGCAACAAGAGAGACAGCGACACATGGACCAAAACATTTGCATGTTCTGTGGGAAACCCAGGCATATCGCAAAGGGCTGTCCACGATCAACCTCTCTTAATGCTCAATCAAAGGCCCGAGCAGCCTCCGCAATTTCGAGCAAACCCGAGTCCAAAGCCAAACCTGCGGCTGTTACAGATTCAAAAAAATAATAAGCAGCTCTGAGACCTCCGCACAGACCCAGAGTTGCATTGATTCCATCTGTGCGTTTTCCGATCAACACTTCGGCTCTTTCAAAATCTGATTCTCTTACTATACAACTGACTTCCGACATTATTCCGAATACTAATATTCAAGCTCTCGTGGACTCCGGTTCCACTCATTGTTTTATAGACTCATCATTTGCTTCCAAGCTTCCGCTGGAATTCCACAACATCCTGCAAATCCTGCTAAAACCTTTCTATGGCACTTCTAACATCTCAATCACGCAGACTATCAATATGCCAATCCGCTTTCCGTCCAGCAAAAATCAGGTTGTTGCTATGTATGTAACCCCGCTTGATTCTAGCTGCTCTGTCGTGCTAGGACACAACTGGCTCACCTGCTACAATCTGTTGATTGACTGGGTATTGAGTAGTATATTGTTCCGCATTCCTCAGCAACAAGATTCAATTCCAACGTCACTCTCCACAAAATCCACCTCTGCGGATTCCGGAATCCCGAAATCCGATCGTGCGGACGCCCCTCCAACATCCAAACAAGACTCACCTATCAACCTAGTCCCTGCTTCTGCATTCGCTCACTTGTGCAAACTAGGCAACAGGGGGGTCTTTCAGTTATGCGTATTTCCGAAAGGGAGATCTGCTTCCATCATCGACGCTTCCCCGAATCCCGATCCAGCAGCCAATCTCGACGGTATTCCATATCACGAGTTTTCCGACATCTTCAGCAAGAAGAAAGTGGAAATCCTGACCGATCATTGACCGTATGATCTCAAGATTGACTTGATAGAGGGAGAGAGTCCCCCCTTGGGAACCATTTATTCCCTATCTCCAGTTGAGCTAGAAACACTCCGAAAGTTCATTGACGAGGGACTAGCCATAGGATTCATCCACCCTTCACTTTCTCTGCACGGTGCTCCGGTACGATTCTCAAAGAAGAAATTAGGCTGACTCTGACTCTGCATCAATTTCCGTGGTCTCAACAAAATCACAAAAAAAGACCAATATCCGCTTCCCCGACTTTCCAACCTTTTGGAAAGCCCCAGAAAAGCGCGGATTTACAGCAAAATTGATCTCTGACATGCTTACCATTTAGTCCATATTAGAGAGGGCGATGAGTGGAAAACCACATTCAGGACCCGATACGGTTCCTTTGAATGGCGTGTTATGCCCTTCGGTCTCACTAATGCACCAGCTGCCTTTCAGTGATTCGTGAATGACATATTCAGTGACATGCTCGACGTTTCAGTCCTCATCTATTTGGATGACATCTTAGTTTACTCCAACAAACTGGAAGAACACAAAGAACATGTCCGCAAAGTCCTCTGACATCTCCAAAAAAATCGACTTTATGCAAGATCCGACAAATGTGACTTCCACAAGACAACGGTGGAATCTCTCGGATACATACTCTCTCCGGAAGGACTTTCAATGGCAGACGACAAAATCAAAGTAATTCAAGAATGGCCCGAACCCCGAAAAGTAAAGGATATCCAATCCTTCCTAGGCTTTGCGAACTTTTACCAACACTTCATTCATAATTACTCCAACATCGCAATTCCGCTTACCCGACTCACTCGGAAAACCGTAAAGTGGAACTTCTCTGATGAGTGTTGGAAATCGTTCGAAACACTTAAGAAAGCCTTCACCACAGCTCCGATCCTTATGCACTGGATTCCCGATTGTCAACTCATCGTGGAAACTGACGCTTCGGACTACGCCCTTGCGGCAATCCTCTCTATCATTTCTCCGGAGGATGGTGAAACTCACCCTGTAGCTTTTCATTCCAGAACTTTCACCACCCCGGAATTAAACTACGATGTTCATGACAAAGAATTACTTGCTATTTTCGAAGCTTTCAAGATTTGGTGACACTATCTCGAAGGTTCCGGTTCCACCATTGACATTGTAACCGACCACAAGAACCTCGAATATTGTGCGACCACCAAGCTTCTAACCCGACGACAAGTACGATGGTCGGAATACCTATGTCAGTTCAACCTTGTTATCCGATTCCAACCCAGAAAACTTGGAACAAAACCCAACTCTTGAACTAGACGATGGGAGGTCTATCCTAAAGAGGGGAGTAGCGACTATGCCAGCGTTAACCCGCACAATTTCCACCCAGTTTTCACTAAAGAACAGCTGTCATCGTCCCTCCAAGCCACATCCCTTAATGTCACAATTCTCCATGCAGTTACCATCATGGACTTCGAGAAACTCCATGAAGAATTCCAACAATCCATCTCCTCCGATCCTGCAATTTCCAACTATTCCGCAACTCCTCCGACACCCTGATGGTCAGTCAATCCTCAAGGACCCCTCTGACTCGACAACCAAATCTATGTTCCCGACGTTAACGACCTCCGACTCTGTTCTACAATATCTGCACGACCACCAGATCTCTGGACATTTCAGACAAAACAAGACTCTCAGCAACATCCGACGTGAATATACATGGCCAAAACTCCAAGACTTTGTTATCTCTTATGTCAAATCCTGTACAACATGTATGCGATCAAAATCCCAACGACACTGGCCTTATGGATTCCTTAAGCATTTACCAATTCCACCAAGACTGTGGAATTCCATATCCTTGGATTTCATTGAGCTGCTTCCACTTTCATCGGGTTTTGACAGCATCCTCGTTATCATTGACAGACTCACGAAAGAAGCGATATTCATTCCAACAGTCACAACGATCACTTTTCCGATGCTCGCTCAGCTTTTTGTTCTCCACGTCTTCTCCAAGCACAGTGTTCCGACTCACATCACCTCCGATCGAGGTTCTGAATTTGTGTCTTCCTTCTTCCGCACACTCGGAAAGGCGCTAGACATGAATCTCCACTTCACCTCTGGATATCACCCCGAAGGCAACGGACAAACCAAACGAACAAATCAGACTCTTGAGCAATACCTTCTCATTTATTGTAACTATCAACAAGACAATTGGGCTGAACTTCTTCCAATTGCAGAATTCGCCTATAACAATGCTCCAAACGTGACAACAGGAGTCTCCCCGTTCTTCGCTAACAAAGGTTACAATCCCGACATTTCCATCCATCCCGAATGCGATCTCATTTCATCCCATGCGAAAGATTTCGCAATTGACTTAGATGAACTCCACCAGGAACTCCGAAAGAGAATTTCCAACACGCAATCCCGATATGAGGAACCCGCAAACAAGAAATGTTCTCCAGCTCCGGACTTCAAAGTAGGTAACAAAGTCTTCATCAAAGCCGAATTTTTCCACACAACCTGACCTTCAAAGAAGCTCACCGAAAAATATCTCGGACCTTTTGATATCATCGCACCCACAGGTACCAGTAATAGAGCCTTTTTTATTCTCTACCCGACAGTATGCGTGCTGTTCATCCATCTTTCCACGTTTCCATGCTAGAACCCGCGACTCCAAATGCAATCCCAAACCAAATACAGCCTCCGCCTCCGCCAGTTATTATCGAAGGCGAACCTGAATATGAAATCGACGAAATTTTGGGCTCCAAGATAGACAATCACCAACGTTGCAAGATACAATACTTGGTATGCTGGACGGGTTACCAAGGCACTGATGAAGAAACCTCGTGGATTCCCGCTACGGAATTAGGCAACACTTCAGAGATCGTTGAAGACTTTCATTGCAAATATCCCGACAAACCCAGTCCAACTCTTCCTTAACTTTCCGTTCTTTTTTCCGATTTTCCCGATTTTTCCTACATTTTTATGTTCAAGTCCCTAATTACATTTCCCTCTGTTCCAAGAAATTCCACTCCATGTTTCCACTCAAATCCCGATTCAATTTTCCGACTCCATGTCCCATATTTCATCCCTTTCCAATTCCTCCATCCTCACTTCCAATTCTCACTCCTGGTGCTGAACCATCCTTTGTACCCATGTGGTGAGAATCTGCATCTCCTCGGAATGAGTCTGCATGGAACTTGTGTGACAATTGACGGACTTCTGCAACTCTTGGATTTCCTTCACCAGCAACTCTGCTGTTCCTTCTTCACCCATATCCACACCTTTCGTGACTTCTGCCGCAAATCCCAACGTTCCTGATCGACGGCATGTCCTCCCATTCTTTGTGCATTCGTTGCATGTCGCATTCGCTCCCTCCCCTATCAGTGAACAAAAAATATCCCGAACCCAACATCCTGCACAACAATACTGTTCGTCTCCGACCTGGTTAATCGCAGATTCGTGAACCCTCCTACAGGCAATGGTTCTATCCACCACATCGCTTTTCCTTCCCCAAAATTTCTCCTCCGATTTTTTGTTGGCCTTCCTCTCCTCCTTTTCTGCCTTTTTCCACTCTGATTTTCTCCACTCCAATTTCTTCGCTGCTTCTTTTTGCAACTCCGAAATCTTGAAAATCTGTGCCTCTAAATCGGTCCCTGACTCTGAATCATCTTCAGAAATCAGGCCCTCAAGCGAGATAATCGGTGGCATTGACATTTTAGCTCAGAAGAGGGTAGGGATAAGGAGATCAGGGAACTGATAAGTCGAGCCCCATCCATCACTCTTATATATCACATTAGGGGTTTCGCTTAATAACAAACCAAACCTCCCATGCTGATCTTAGGCCTCGAGGGCTCAGCCTTAAAGAGGAGATACTGTTAGAACCCAGATTCATTCCCTGCTTTTCTGCTTTTCTCTGATATTCCGATTTGTATTTCTGACTTCCTCCACCTGTTTTTTGTTTATCTCCATCCCATCTATATTTAGTCATTTTCATCAAAGATCTACATCTTCAGTCCTATGTCCATATTTACTTTCTACCCCGATCCTGTATTTGCTCCATTTCGGATTTTGGTGTTCGTATCTTTCCGATTCAGATTGTATCAATTCGTTATATACAACTCCTCCATGTACTCGTTAATCAGTTCGAATATTGACCCACCTTGACTCGATAACTTCTCACTCCCGTCTCTAAGTCTTATCCAAGTCTCCGACCTTGTCTGACTCCTCTGACATTCTGACCTTCTGAAATATCAGGACACAAAGGATCCAAGAGGGCACAACCTATAAGTTGAAGCCAACATCCATACGTCTCAATTTCCAACTTCAAATCCCAAACTCCAACATTCCGACAAAATTGACATCTGACAAGAAGAAATCCAGTTCATAACACACATGTCTAAGATGAAAGCATAGATTTCATTTTTATACTACTCCTAGACATGGCAAAATGTGTGGAAAAAACCACTGACCACAGGGCAAAACAGCTGCTCTGACCACAGGCAACTGGTCACCAGCCTCTGCACATGTCATTCTGGCCTATTTTAATCAAGACTGATTATGATTAAATATGCACCCCATATTTTAATTTAATCCTAATATAATGTAGTGGAATTAAATTTATTTGAATTGTTAATGATTATGCTTTGAGCATAATATAACCATTATAATTGAATTTAATCTGATTAGATTAAATTATAATCATAATTATGGACAGCCTTACTTAGTGCAGCTAAGAACCGTTTATTCATGGAATACTTATCTGGTGGCATTATCATGTGTGCTGAGTATTTTAGAATATCACTGAGGATTTCATCCACAGTATGACTTCCTTGCTCTAAGGAGTCAAATTTTTTGATGCTTGTCTGTGCGTCAAAGTGTGTAGGAATCGTTGCTGTAAAGCAGCGACTATGGGCTCGAGGGTCCAATCTTGGATCTCTCAATCCCATTGTTCGACTGTCTGAGTGTACCACTCAGACACCTTGTCTTTAAGATGAGTGCCTATATATCCTAGCTGAGCTTTAGTCTCAGATGGTCTGAGCAGGTTATTCATGCTTAGCCATTGCAGTATTCCTGTGATGAAAGTCTTGAATTCTTCGAGATCAGCACTTCCCCCATATGGCTCAGGGTGTGGTAATTTTATTCCTGCCTTTGCAAGGGCAGATTTCTTGGCACTCATGTGTCGATTCTCATGGAGCGCATTGTGCACCATCATCGCTATCCCCTGTGTATGGTCAGGATGGTCATTAAAGTTAGTCAGCTGGCAACTGACTTCCGTGAGTGGTACCAATTGGTACCTCTCTGGTATGCCCCGTATACTTGGGGCTCGCTGAGGGGCATCTGCATCAGGTCCAACTGGAGCCTGATGCATTCCTCTAGCTACTGTCAGAATCACACGTATATTGCTGTTGGTTTAGTTTCAGAAATGTATCCAAAAGACAGTGGGTAGCAGTGTTGTCATTGCATGGCTACTAACACTGGTGTTCGGCTCAGTGCGCTTTGCTATCAGCAGCAACAAAGGTAGAACAAAGATGAAGACGACAACAGAGCAGTGATGATGATGATGTAAGACGATGATGTAAGCGTAGACGAAATACAACAGCAAATGTCACGTGATTGACAAAGCTGGCCTTGATGTAGACGTAGTAGTAGACTTAGAAGACTTAGACTTGAGACTTAGACAAGTGAATCCAACTGAAAGAGGTGAATTGGGGTACACTAAGGCAAAACAGGCCTTATATACATGAGCAGAACAACAAACAATGTGAGTATGCCATACAACAATGTCGTCGACAGCAGACAGGAGAAATGACTAACAGCAAGAGGCAGAAAACCAAAACAGGAAGGTGGTTTGTAATAGAATGGAAAAATGAGTCAGGTGGTCGAATAAATGAATAGAAATGTGGCAGAAAATTAGAAGCCAGAAATAGAAGTGAGTCACAGACAATAGACCATGTGGAACAATTGGAAATAGAAGTACAGCCAAGCAGCGAGTGAGTCATGTGGGGAAAATGAGTCATAGCCATCCAATAGGATTCCAGTTGCTTGTCAAATATCTCCGAGGATGAGTAAGAAGGTTACTTGACTTGATGACAATTCAGAAACATGTGAACCGATCACGACACTTGGATACAAATCTCCTCCAGAAAGAGAACAAAGACGAGTCCTGCTTGATGAAGTCCTTAGGCACATAACCATAGCAAATCTCTGTTCCTGGTCCAAACTCTTTGATATCCCAATAGTTCCTGAGTACAATATGATGCCAACCATTCACTGGTTTGTAGTTTGGGTCGAAACCAATGACGTGGAAGGGAGCATGGAAGACAGGGTCGAATACCCATATGCAATCATGGATGTGATAAGGAGGATATGAGGGGAATATTCGGTATGGGGCCTTCAGGAGATTCAATGTAAAGAGGATAGTACCGACAATATGCAACATGTGGAGGAGGACTGGACAAATGAACATCAAGGGGGGGAACGTTGACTAGGAAGTTTGATGTGTGGTCCAACATGTATGTCTGGCTTGGTGGTCATCTGGAATGAATCATGGGATGTTGTGGCAGCGATACTGAATGGCATATTGAAAATAGAATTGATGAAGAATAGAATGAATGTGGAGATGATGTATCTGGCAGACTGGAGGTAGCACAGCAGATGATGGTCTGGCGAAAGCTGATGAAGATAGGCACGTGTGCAGTGAGCGTCTTTTATGGAGTAGTAGGCGCTGTCGAGTATCATGCTTGTCATCCACCCATCTCTGAAAATTTGACTGTCCCCAGTCAACTATCATCGTCAGAAGAATCGTCTAAATCATCCAAAGGAAGCTTATTGGGAGCAAGGGGGATGCCATCTCTTGAGAAGTAGGGAAGTAGACGAAAGGCCGCAATGCCTCTTTTTGAAACAGTTCCATCGAGTTCCTTCAATACGTAAGATCCACCAGTAGTTCTTTGAACAACTTCAAATGGTCCTAGATATCTTGGTTTCATCTTCCTGTCTAGTTCGTTTTCGACTCTTGAATTCCTAACCAAAACTAGATCTCCTGGTTTGTATTCACTGCACCATAGACGTTGCCAATACTTCTTTTCAAATTTGGCTTTGTTTTTGAGTCGAGACTGATAGAGTGTGTCTGCTGCTTTGTCGATGTCATCTGAGTGTTTAGAGAGTTGTCGAATACGGAGTGCAAGGAGTTCTTCAGTAGTGAGATTGGGCTTGAAACCGGAAACAAGATATGTCACTTCAAGGAGGTCGAGGGGAAGGATGGGATCAACACTGTAGAGAAGATAGTAGGGAGAGAAGCCTGTGGCTCTTCTAACTGTGACATGATCAGCAAAGAATGCATGATGAACATGATCTGGCCATTTCGATATTTTTCCTTCACAAGCTTTGATGAGTGCTTCTCGAATCATAAAGTGTCCTCTTTCTACAACTCCGTTTGCTTGAGAATTATAAGGCGAAATGTGAATCTGAGGAATGCCATATCATCAAAGAAGTTCATGAGTAGCGCCTTTGAGTTCTGGACCATTGTCAGTAACAATTTCTCTGATTGCTCCATAACGACAGATGAGTTCTTCAAAGATGAATTGAGAAACTGCACGAGCTGTAGCATTCTTGAGTTTTCATCCTTCTGCAGCACCTGAAAGATCGTCATGAGCTGCTACAATATAGCGATAACCTTGAGCTCTTGGCATAAGCATAATGTCGAGATAAAGCTTGGAGAATAGAGTTGCAGGGGTAGAAATGGTGATAGGAATATGAACTTTGTATGTTGAACGAATTTGGCAAGGGTGGCATGAATGGACATATTGTTTGACATGAATGAAATAAGAAGGCCACCAGAAGTGAAGAGAAATAGTCTTAGTAGTAGAGTAGATTCCACGATGACCAAGTTTGTCATGAGCAAGTTCTAGAATATGATTGCATCGAGGTCATTCAAGTATAACTTATAGTGGATGTTCTTTTGAGCATCTCCAAAGCTTGTTATTTCTGACAAAGTATCTTCTGGCTTGATGGAGGAAATGATGTCGTTGTGAAGGGGATGAACATGTAAGAAGTTTGAGAGTAGTGAGGAAATCTTGGATATATCGAAGGTGATCTTCTGCTGGTCGAGTATCTTTGACTTAATGAAAAACTTACCACCCATCTCTGTGATCAATACTGTCAAGGATGGCATAAGTGTCTCTTGAATGTTCCAATAAATAATTAGCTTCTGCTATCATATATATTAAAGTAGCGTAGTGGGTCCATGGGTGCTTTTAGGCGCTGAAAACCCGGAAAACCACATGCTTTTGTCAGGCTTGGTCAGCTGGGAGTTTGAAAAAGCTGCTCATCAGCCCCAGAGCTGCCCCAATACAATCAGGAAAAATGCAGGAAAAGTCTGGGAGGGCCCCTGGAGCTTGCCTGAGCCTCACCCTGGGAAATAAATGATGGTTATAGAGCAGTGTCTTCACAGGCAAGTTTAGGGTTAGGGTTTTGAGTCCTGGACTGCTTTCAGGCATAAAAAAAGCACCTTCTGATTGAATCAGACAATAATCTGTGTATCAGATAATCCTATTGTGAATAAAACTATCTAGCTCTAAATAGACAATCCAACTCCTACTTAAACAATCCAAAATTATTCTGAATCAGACATTGCAACTCTGAACCAGCTGTCTAATTCCATATCAGATAATCAGAAACTAAATATCAAATATGCCTTTAAATTGGCCAATCTGACTCAAACTCCCCCAATCCAATTCTAATCCACCTCTGAGCCAGTCAATTTGATTTGGATCAGATCTGATTCAATCTGAACTGGGCAATTTGAGCTTGGACAGGATTATCAAAGTCTGATTCAAACTGAACCCGAACTTGCCCCGAACGAACCACGAATTTCACCAACACGAACCTGAACCTGACCTGCACCAACAGAATCCGAAACGAACACGAATCAACAGACACAATTAAGATCCACAGGAGCAGGCACGGACTTTGAAATAGGCACGGAGAAGGCAGAACGCGGCGTTTTGGCCGGTTTTGCGGCCTGGGTGCGGAGTAGGTTCAGTGTTTTGATGGTTGGGCGTTTGGGGGTGTTGGGACATGGATACCTACAGCTCGGACATGGACACTACATAATCTGCATCAGATCTGCAACCATCGTCCCGCTCCTGCCTATACCTTTTGATCTACGGTTCTTTAGGCTTTTGTGGGTGAGGGGATGGGGTGGGGAGGGATGCGGAGCCGGATTCAGAGTCAGAGTCGCACACGAAGGACCCCAGACCGGCCGAACTACACAACACTCGAAAGAACACGCAAAGCCAGAGCCAGGGCATCCCGCGAGTCTTTTTCAATCGTTCTGCGGGCGTCGCGGGTGTGTTGGGAGTGCTGCGGTTCAAATACGGGGACAGTTTGACTGGGGGGAGCGGTGAAAAACCGTGCTGCATACACAACCTCACTCACCCCCGGCCGAACGCATGACGCGCAAACATTGCGTCATAAATGTGTCATGCTATCCCCGCTTTCTTTGTTCGCGTGATGGACCTTCTGACATGACATGAGGGTGAGGTCAGGATGAGGGTGAGGTTGTGCTGGTGCTGGGTGGTTGAGACACTAAACGGAGCTCTTGATCGCATAATGCGGATGGCCGACCGTATCACCGCATGAACAACGAAACTTCAACCCCCATCAAAACTTTGACAAATCCTACCACTCTACCCAGCGCTAGGGCCGTACTCCAGGCCACCTTTAAGTAGCACAGCCATCCACAGCAGCCCACCGCCAGCATCAGCACCACCATGTTCCCGCACACTGACCTCAGACCTGCCCCGCCCGAGCTGACAATAAGTCACACGGTTACGGTTCTATAATGAAGATATGCCTATGTTTGGATCGAGGGCGAGGACGAGGCTCTGGTGTGGGGCGGGTGTGGCGTAGGTGTGTGGGTGTGGGTGCTGAGTGAGTGGCATATACCTTGGGGGTATGCGTTTGGGATGGGAGGGCGTCTGTGGTTTTGAGTTGGGCAGGTGTTGTAACAGAGGGAGGGCGGGGATGATCGTGATGGTGATGTTGCTGGTCTGGTCTGGAGGTGGGGTTTGGAGGAGGTGGTTGTGATCATGATGCTCGGTGGTGGAGGTGCATTCTGGCTCTGGGCTGGTCGCGCGGGGATATGGGCAGGGATGGCAACGAATCAGTTGTCGTTTGTTTGTTGTGGAGCGTGACAGTGGACGTATTTTTTATTGATTCACCGTACGCGCGAATTCGTTGGATGTTAGTGGAGAGCGACATAGTTACTGCCGACCATATAGCCACCATCACAAATGTGCGCAGACGATATGTCACTATCCCTATCATACATTCATCGTTCCGCTGCTGATCCACTTCGTCATACGCAGGTTGATCGCACTGCACGACTTCAGGACCTTCCACCTATGACCTTTTTCAAACCCCACAGCGCTTATTTGGTCATCGCGCAGTGCACCACCAACAGCGCTGCAACTTCGTCCGCCAAGACTGCCTGTTTGCGCATATAGATCATGGTGAAGGTCAGTATTTCATTAAATCCTGTTCCTTGAATCACATGCACTCGTCAGGAGAAATATATCAATAGGTTTTCGACTCGGTAAGTTTGAGAGATCGAGAAGAACGTAACAAATTGTTGAGAGATACATTATTTTCTTTTTTTTGACTAACTAACGATAACCATGTTTTTCATTCTCACTATATGGTAGACAGGTCTGAAATTTTGTCCGTAAAATTTTCCTCTCATTGCGACGAGACCCATTAGACGTTAATGAATCTGTGGTTAGCCTGGTGCACCTTTGTGCCCTGAGCGTGCTCGCTGTCCTTCATCCAGCCTCACTCTCTTCACCCACGACTCACCCTCTACAACCTGCGACACTCTACGCAAATCGCGAGCTTCGTGATCTTGAGTCAATCTCTGCATGGCTATATCTCGCCCAGCTGCCCCTCTGCATCCACCACCTGGCCCTCTGCATGTCTAGCAATTCTCTATGCTCAGCAGATGCCCTGCGACCCTTCGGTCCTAGTTGCTATCCCACCCTGACATCAGCCATTGATAACAATAGCGAGTAAGTGAAGTCTATTTCTCTTGAGTGTTTTTTCTATCCAGGTCTTGCATCGCATGTCCGACTGAGCAAAATCAAGATGCATACTTTGCGCACCATACTTTGAACGAATCAAATAATGATTTGTGTCTTGCGTAGCCACGCTCAGCAATACTTAGGTCCTGTACGGATACGAAAGTTAATGTGACATTAGCTTAGTCACTCATCAACTGCCCCCGGCGCTCCCAGCTGGCCGCCGGCCTGAGTTCCAAAGGCCGGTCACGCAAGAGTCTCTGAGACCACAATGAACGACGACAACGACCGCATGGATGAGGACATCTCATCTGGCCCCGGATCCCATGCCACCCCCGGAACACCTCCCACCCCGTCTACGCCCAATTCTGAGGTGAGAAGGGAGGCCGCTGAAGCCAAGGCCAAAAAAAAGAACTTTCTCTCCTTAGTTCTTGCTGCTGGTGAAGCAGGACTTGTCTACCATTCCATTCTGATGAAATTCGCCAGACCTTTGTACAACGAGACTCCATACCATACATCTATACTCAGTGGCTATGGATGGGTTCAAGAACTCCTGAATGGCCATCCCGAACAAATTCATTGCGAGTTGGGGATCCATAAACATGTGTTTTGGAAACTCATGGATTATCTTCAACGAACAGGGAGCCGGTCATCACGATACATTACACTGGAAGAACAATTATCAATTTTTCTGTACACCTGTGTGACTGGGCTATCTATTCAACACGTTGGAGAACGGTTCCAACGTTCCAATGATACTATTCCAAATACTTCACTCTCATGCTGCTCCGCTTCTCCTCACCTCCTTTCTACACTGATCATGTCCAACTTCTGGAGGTGAATGCCCCTGTGCCTCCCAAAATTCAGAACAACCCCAAATTTTCCCCTTTTTTCAACAATGCGCTTGGCGCAATTGACAGCACGCACATACACTGCACCCCCACTGCTGCAGATCGAGAGGCCGCTCAGAATCGTAAGGGAGGGCTCACTCAGAACTGCTTAGCAGTTTGTAGCTTTGACATGCGTTTCATGTACATTTGCAGTGGCTGGGAAGGTTCTGCAGCCGACTCTGCCATGTACCATGATGCTTGGTTAAACGATCTCTACGTCCCTCCAGGGAAGTATTATCTCACAGATGCAGGCTTCCCATCATGTGATGCGCTACTGATACCCTATAGAGGGGTGCGTTATCATCTGGCAGAATGGGCACGTGCTGAGCTATGGTCTGTACTGACAAGAATTGAATGGAAAATACGCTAACCAGCCCCCTCTCCAGACCTCACACGCACAAGGAGCTCTTCAACCTTCATCACACGTCAGCACGAAATGTGGTGGAACAAATTTTTGGGGTCCTCAAGGCTCGTTTTCACATTCTCATCCACCCACCTCAGTACAGCATGGAGTGGCAAGTGAGGATCCCACCTGCTATGGCCGCCCTCCATAATTTCATTCGGGAATATGACCCTGATGAAATTACGGACTATCACGAGGAGCAAGATTTGGCTCCAGGCGAGAGTGTGGGGGAACTGGCCATGGGAGTACCCTGCCCAATTGAAAGGCAGCGAGCGAACAGCCGTCATGAGGTTATTGCACAGGCGATATGGTCTCAATACAAGGGATTTTTGCGTGCACGTGGTTTACAGTAACAACAAGATGTCATTTTGTATACATTTACAATACATGTATTTGCTCCCCTTCCTGTCCTCAAGCCATACATCCACCGCTTTCCAGCTCACTAATCTGTTTCAGAACCCAAGCCTTCCTAAGGTCACTTGACAGTATGGATAAGTACATCCTGACCGCGGTATCACTCTTCGAAAACAGGTCCATGAGCTCTATTTGTTGGTCGACGTGGAGGTACATTTCATTTAACTGCATCAACTCGAAAGCGCTTGTGGCACGTTCAGCCTGAGACTCACCCATGGCAGCCTTTTTCTGTGGGGTCACAGGAGGTGCAGCCGTCAGGGGGGAGACTATGGCTGCCTGAGCCTTCAAAGGAGCTGCTGCTGCTGCCCTCACATCATCCCCATCTGATGGGGAAGCAGTTGATGCCTGGAGCCCTGAGACCTCACGCATGGTACTGCAGAGAGTCAGGAGGTTGGTGTGTGCCCTATCCATGAAAACTGTGCGGTTGTTTGCCTGCCGCTTCTTGCTAGAGACTTGCGAACCTGTGGTCGCCGACGCGCTTGGAATCCCCTCCAGCACTGAGCTCTTGCGTTTAGACTTGGATGCGAGGGGCACCTCTGGATTCCAGGATGTGTTGTCAGGTTGGCAGACCTGCCTAGGGATATATCCGTGCCATCAGAGGGGCACATCAACCCAAAATCACCCAGCCATTCAAGGTTGCCACCTAAATCATGGCCCAAGGAGTGCACCAGGGGTGCCAGTGCAGACCCTATCCCAAACGACGACGGTCCCCCCTCGAGATTGTCTCTGTAAAGTTCCATGTCGAATGCACTGCCAGTTTCCCCCTGCGCCCCCATCGTTGACCCAAAGGCACTCGCTGCATCCCCCAAAAGTGTGAAGTCGGTGAGCCTGAGGGTCTCATTGCTTGCCTGGTACGTGTTCTTTCCCATCGCCTTGTTCTGCACCAGGAGGCTCATCTCATCATACAACAGGAAGCCTTTGTTGGAGTATGCTCTGGCCTTCGGATGACGCTGTATGTCATCCGAAGGATCAGTTGGTCGGTCTAAGGTCCACACAAGGCACTCACCGCTACAAACCCCTCCCAGACGCTGTTGGTGAGTGGGAGATTCACACTGGAATCCTCATTCCATGGGAGGCCCGATGTGTTCTTGATCATTGAAACCACTGCATACTGTTCCTTGAGCTATCTAGCTAACGATCAGCATGCGGAACCCGATACGCACAGACACTCACCTGAATCCATTTCTGCCTACACGCTCTAGGGGTTTTCACAGCTCCCCTGACATAATACGGCACCAACATGGCTGCCACCTTCATCCAAGTTGCTTCTGTGAAGTTACCACCATCGCTGGCCTCTGCCTTGTGCTCTACCAGGAAATGCACCAAGGCCTCCAGAGATCCAGTGCCCCAATCACATCTGCCAGGTTCCTCACCCCTTTGAGATGGTATCTGCTGATATTGTTGCCCTCCAGGCCAGGATCCAGGCGGTGAGTTACGGGTGTGCATGCATGGATGTCGAGAGTGTGGCGCACGATGGCGTGGATGGCGTGACTGGCCTTTGGAACTCAGGCCGGCGGCCAGCTGGGAGTGCCGGGGGCAGTTGATGAGTGACTAAGCTAATGTCACATTAACTTTCATATCCGTACAGGACCTTACACTCTGATAGACTGTTGTGTTTGGAAAATGTAGAAAATGTAGCTATGTGAAATTTAATTTTAAATATGTATATAAAATTTTATGTCATTCTGCATTGAAAACCACCAAAGCCTGAGTGGGGTGCCATGCGGAGCAAGGGTTACCTTTCTAGTCTATATAGTAAACATCGATGGTGGGTCTGTGGGCATACGCTGACTCATGCTGAGTAAGATGCTTGGTCAGCTCGGAGTTTGAAGGGCCACTCTGGGAGCCCCCAATATAATTCAAAAAAATACAGGGAAAATCAAGTGAGCCACTGGGACCTCCCTGGAGCTTGCCTGAACCTCACCCTGAGAAAATAACAATAATAACACAACAGTGCCTTCCCAGTAACTTTAGGGTTAGGGTTTCTGGTCCTGAGACTTCCTGGGCAGCCTTGAGTGTCAAAATAAAATAGTTTCCCATTTGAGAATCTGACTTAGAGATTCCAAATCTGAATTCAATGAGCCAAATCCAAAAATATGAACTGGACAGTGCATATCTAAACCAGCCAATCCAATCCTGCATTGGACAACCCAACTTCCAAAT
Source organism: Ramaria rubella (assembly GCA_015039355.1). Taxonomy (NCBI): domain Eukaryota; kingdom Fungi; phylum Basidiomycota; class Agaricomycetes; order Gomphales; family Gomphaceae; genus Ramaria; species Ramaria rubella. Next base: position 47,440 of record MU134563.1, read on the forward strand.
GGCCAAACTAATTTTGAACCAGCCAATCTATGATTCAAAAAATCTGACTTTGAACCAGATACTCCAAATATGAACTGGACAGATTATCTAAATTTGACCCTGCCAATCCAACTCCAAACAGGCCACTTCAATTCTGGCAATCCAATGCCAAATCAGATAAAACTGACTCTGAACTGACCAATCCAATTATGAATAGGACAATCTGACTCTGAACTGGCTGATTGGCCAATCCATGTCTGAATCCACCAACCTATGTCTAAATCAGACAATCTAACTCCAAATCGGACAATGTGACTCCAAATCAGCCAATCCAACTCTGGACCAGCAAATTTGAGGCTTGAGTCTGGACTGTCTGATTCTGAATCAAACAATCTGAATGCAAATCAGATGATCAGACATAGAATTTTGATTCCATATTGAACAATCTTACTCCAAACTGGACAGATTATCCAACTCTCAGACAATCCCAACTCCAAACCAGTTGTCAATCTGATTTTGAACCAGACAATTACAAACTGGCCAATTAAATTCAAATCAGACAATCCAACTCCAAAATGGACAAATTATTCAACTCCAGACCAGCCAATGCTATTCTGAACTGGACAATCTAACTCCAAACCAGCTATAACCCAAATTGGACGTTACAACTCAGACTGGGGACTAATTTTATATCAAAGCAGATGATCTGACTCTAAGTCCACTAATCTGAGAACTGGACAATCTAATTCTTGGATAATCTGACTCCAACTTCATCAATCCAACTCTGAAGTGGCCAATATGATTCTGAATTGGGAGGTGTAACTCTTAATCTGACTCTGAATCATCCAATCTGATTGAATTGGTCAGTCTGACTGCAATGAGACAATCCAAGTTCAAACCAGCCAATCTGATTCTAAATCAGACAATCCAACTCTGAACCAGCCAATCTGAGTCTAAATTGGACTGTCTGATTTTGAATAAAATAATCCAGTGAACTGGACAATCCAAGACTCCCAAGTTATTCAAACCAATGAATGTGTTTCCTAATTGGATTGCCTGATTCTGAATCAAACAATTTGACTTTGGATTGGGCAATCAGATTCTGAATTGGACAGTCTGATTTTCAAACAATCTGACAACATCTGGCCAAACTGATTCTGAATCAACTTGAAATTGAATGATCCAACTGAACTATCTGCTCTGATTCCGAATCTGACAATCTGACTCCAATCTGCCCAATCTGATTCTAAAGCAGCCAATCCAACTCTGATCAATATGATATGACCATTAACCACCCACTCTGACTCTGAACTGGTAGATCCAATGCTCATTTGACCAATTCTGAATCTGACATAAACTGGACAACCTGAATTATTCTGATTCAAGCAAACTCCAGGTGGATAATCTGACTCTGAATTAGACTATGCAGGTCCAAATCAGGCAATATTAGAGAGTCTGATTTGAACAATCTAAATTTGAATTGAAAAACCCATGTCTGGTTCAAAAATCACAAACAGGAAAATCTGTGTACAAAATCAGGGATGCAAATTATTGGACATATTGCTGACTTTTTGATAGAACAATGCAAAAAAATTGCTGAGTGTTAGTGAGGCCATGTGTCATGTAGCACTCACTATGTGATAAAAATACAAGCATTGGCAAATATAGAAATCCACTGAAGTCATAATGGAGTGCCATGTGTAGCACTGGTCACTCAACCTCAATGAAGGTGCTGTGACAACAAATATCACAGCAGTTTGCATAAGTTAAGGTGCCAGCTCAAACCTGGTCCTTGAGCAAATTTTGTAAAGATTAGTAGCTATGGCATTGAGTTTATCAGATGATAAAAAATGTATAGCATATAATTATGGCATAATTAGTGACAAAAATACTATCTAAGAAAGAAAATAATTGGAACCATTTTTCATTTCATCTGCCTATCTCACTCTGAGTCTGGTGGAGAACTGAAAAATATAAGCTCCAAAGCTTTGTATTTTTAGTTGGTATTATAGCCACTAATTATGTACTATACATCTTTTGAGTATCTGATAAACTCATTGCCATAGCTAATAATCTTTCCAAAATGGCCTGGGTTCAAATTTTCAGCTGGTGCCTTAAATTATGCAAACTGCTGTAATTTTCTGGCCCATCCAACGAAGTAAGTATTTGTATTGCTAACTTTGATAAGTAGCACATAGACTATGGACAACTTAACAAAATGGCTGTTTGGAATAATGTAATTTAAAATGTGTAGCCATGGAGAAATATTGTCAATTTTGAATATATTCAGAACCAGCAAATGCCTAATGGGGTGCCCGTGCGTAGCATGGGTTACTCACCTAGTCCATTCATAATCTTCTTCTTCTTCTTTTTGTCCTATGTCATAATCGTCTTCTTCTTCTTTGTCATCTTCATTTTCAACATCCAAGTCGTCTTCTGCAGTTCTTTGACAAGAGAGTCCATCTGGGCCTTTGTGTAGAGCAGCTGGAACATGTTTGAGTTCGAAATCGAAAAGAAGAATACTCTCTATCCAGTGATTGAGAGTTGCATGTGGCTGAAGATCTGGAGAATGTACTTGGCATCAGTTTCAACAAGGAGATTCTTGATACCAGCAAGATGAATTCTTGAATGACAAAGGGAGCGATAGAGACCATAGAGTTCTAACTTGGGCTGACTGTATCTTGATTCTCGTTCATTGATAGGAAGTGAGCTGTATCGTACTGGTCTTCTTTGATTGTTTTTGTCGAGCTGAAAGATGATGAAACCAATAGCAATTATGGAAGTGTCAACTGCAAGAATGACAAGTCGTCCTGATTTGTAGTCGATGGTGATGAGGGCAGGAGAATGTGCAACAGCTTGCTTGAGAGCATCCATAGCTTCTTGTCGACGTTCATTCCATTCGAAAGGAACAATCTTGCAAGTGAGTTCAGTGAGTGGTCTTGCAAGTGCTGAATAATTCTTGATCCAAATACATGATGTACCACAAAGTCCTAAAAATCCATGAACTTCAGTTGTATTCCTTGGAGTAGGCCACTTGAGAATTTTGGAGGTAGTAGAGTGATCTGGAAGTCGTCCTTCATATGTGACTCTTTGACCAACAAGTAAAACATCAGGTCGAGCAACTTGAGACTTCTTTGGAGAGATAGTAGCACCACATTCTGCAATTTGATGTAGGATTCAATTGACAACAACGGTGTGTTCCCAAACAAAACAACAAATGCCTGGGTTTTCTGGAATAGTCTCGTAAGATCCATCTGGCTGTTTGTATCGAGTAGGAGGGCCTTTGATTCCAAGATCATTGATCATAACACCAACATTATCAGGAATTTCATCTTGTAGAACAAAGACAGTGCAGTTCTGGAATTTAGCAGAGGAATTGGTATAGCCTTGAGGTAGACTTCAATATCGCATAAGTCCTAGTGGAGTTTGGAATGAAGTGAGATCATGGCTCTTGGGGTGAATATGTCTGGCATCATAGCCTGAAAAGAGATTGAAAACAGAATAGATGGAGTGTCCAGTGAAGGGAGCAACAAATGAGTCGATGACTGGAGGGAGTCCTGCATCTTTGATAGTAATGCCATTGAGTGTTTGAAGGTCGATGTCGTGTCGTAAACCACCATCTTTCTATCGAGTGTAGAACATAGCAGATCTGTATGAGGCTTGACTAGGCTCATAAACTCCGGATTCGATTTTGCCTTTTGTGAGCTTGATAACTTGTTCGAGGTAGGCTGGAGGGATAGGGATTTGGGGATTAGCCCAAGGGATGTGGTCAATAACAGGCATGATGTAGTCAGAGAAATCTGAACAAAGTGTTCCTCTTTCTGAATTACCATATGCTAAGACTCTTTGGTTATTTGTGAATACCATTGTCATAAGCTTTTCTTTTTCTGGCCATAAGAAACCATTGGGATTGATATTGAGGATCTTGAGGTGTTCATGAGTGAGTTTTGGAGTAGGAATGAAGTTGGGAGGGTTTGGTGATAGTACAGGAAGGTTGAGAAGGGGATCATTGGAAAATATTTGAGTTACATGAGCATCTTCGGGGAAAACAGCTGGAACTGGGTGAATTCTTTGATGTACAGGCTTGTATTTTCTGTTGGCAAAAGTAGAACTTGTTTTTGGATTTTCTTGATTTTCTTGAGGAGATGAGATATTCCAAATCATGGTCAAACCAGCATATATAGGACTTAAAGAGAAAGACGAGGAGGGAGAATTTGAGATAGGAGAATGGGTATATGGTAGTTTAAAGTCATCTCAGACTGAAGGATGTATTATTCTTGATCTGAATGTAGATGTGGATGGTGATTGTGAGGATTCCCAAAAAAAGACCTTTCGTCATGATTGTGTTCATCTGAATTAATTTTAGCAGGAATAGCACAAAGTTCCCAAATCTTTCTGTCAGTATTGTCTCAACGACAGAGATAAGTTCCTTCTTTTCTTTCTTCAATGCTGATACGATTTCGACATTGCCAAGGTCATCCTAGAAGAAGAGAGAACTTGACTCTGCCACTGACCCAAAGATCTGTTGTAGTAATGAGATTTCCTGTGCTGAGATTGACATTGTGAATATGTCCTTCAAGGGGAGTAGTGTGCTGTCCAGTGTCACGCATATATGAAGTGGCTGAAAGATCCATAGGTATCTGTGTCTGGTTGGCAACTTCATGTGATACAATGTCGAGTTCTGAGCCAGAATCAATGAGAGTATTGACCAAATGTTCTGTATCAAAGCTCATGCGAATGGACATGAGTCTAGTTTCATGAGGATGATCGCACATTGGAGGATTCATGCCCATATTGTTAACCATAGCTGTGTCAATGTCAATATTGCTGTCTTGAAGGTATAGTGTAGGACAAGTGAGCTGCAGATAATCCAAAGTCTTCTTTGACGTAAAAGGTGATGAACCTAATACTTCTCTGAGTTTGAAAGTGATAGGTGAGTCCAAAATTTTGTCAACGAAGGTGTCAACATTGAGATTGCACTGGAGTTGTGACTGAAGTTTCATAGAAGGAGATGAAGGAGTAGTGACTGGAGCTGGTGTCTTGGAGGTCTTGGGAGCTGTTGTAGGTTTCATTGATGATTTCGATGGCTTAGCACCCCTGGGAGGTCCAAAACAAGAAGAAGTTGCAGGAGGTGTAGGCTGGGAGACATCTTCCATGATTTGGTCATCGTCATCTGGATCAAAAGGGAGGGGAGGAATGTCGTAAGGAGTAACCTTAGGAATAATATTCTCTTTGTCTGCTGATGCTGATGGAGTAGGAGACTGGGAGGCATCAGGAAGAGGGGATACAGTTGCCTGAGAGGGGACTGCTGGAGTAGATGACGTGTCTTGAGTTTTGGGAGCAAGCTTAGGACGAGGAGGAGGATAAACTCCATCAAATCTTGTCTTCTTCCTATCGCTTTTTCTCTCGTCACATGGTCATGAGACAGGATTGGTATACTGTGAATAGACCTTGCCACTGTCGCTCTCTGAATAGTCTGAGTCAGCTGCATATATTTATGGAGGTGCCATGATTAGATTGGTGGTCACAGGATGCTCAGAATTTTTCCTGAGTTGGAAAGCTAGTTCTCAATTGATGGCAGATAAAATGGTTTCTGAGCCATTACAAATGATGTCTGAACCATCTGGCCATGTGATACGACCTGAATCATTTCAAGCTATTGTGTTAGCAGCAATCATTGTGTCAGCTTTGATGGCATCATCAGGTTCCATGTCCTTTTTCTCCACAGAAATAGCATTCAAACGAGCTAGAATTAGCCTGTTGGGGTTGACTTGAGGAGGATGTATTGGTGCGAGGGCGAGTTTCACTTGAGCGTTGGGAGGGTCTTGGAAGAATATTGACCATAATGGGCACCTTTGTGACAATTCGAAAATAAAGAGAGTAGTAGTTGGGGTCGCTGATGTTCATGCGAGCAAGCTTGTCAATTAGATCTGCAACTTCGTCAGTTTCATTCTGGGATGAGCCATTGGGTTTAGAAGTCGAAGATGAAGGAGTAGAAGTCGAAGTAGGAGGGGAAGGGGCTGGAGAAGCTTTCTTGGACTTGGAGGTCGCCTTCTTCTTCTTTTTCTTCTTGTCGTCATCAGAATCACTGTTGTCATTGTCTGATGAACCATTTAATTCTCGAGAAACTCTTCCTCTGTTGAATAGCCTCATTCTGAGGCTTGGCTCTCAGGGCTTATGCACTGATTTTCTATTGTCTTACTAGAGTGGTTTGCATCACTCTGTTGCCTGGGTTGTACCCCTAACCTGGAGTCTCACAGACATTCCAAGAAGCACACCTTGCTTCTTTATCTAGGTTTGCTTTTGTGCTCTCTTTTTAGATCTAGCCTAAGCTAGTTCTTGGGGTTCAAAAAAAGTGTAAGGTTTTTTACACTTAAATGTGGTTATCACATGTCCTCAAGAGAACTGTTCCAAACAATTCTATAAAGCAGTGTGTGATGGTTACAAATAAAGTGGTTCTAACCTAAGGTTATTCCCACGCTACAACTATTACAGTTGTGGACACATATGTACACAACTATAGCATAGACATAGCCTATGCTTCTATAGTACTTATTATATACTTGTATATACTACTATTAATGATATATATATATTAAGGGAATTATAATTCCCTTACATGATAGCTTGTAAGCCAAGATGGGTCTTCAAAGGTGTCGTCATCTAAGAGTTTGGGCTTGAAAAATCTAAAGCTGTCCCTTTTAGAAAAGAAATAGCATAAGTAACTTTCACTTCGTCACTAGAAAAAGTCTGAGGACAGTCATGGAAGTGGAGCTTGCACTGAAGAAGGAAGGGTTGGAGTTTTTGGGAATCTGATCCATTGAAAGTGTCAGGTTTGCGGAGTTTGGTTTTTCCGGTTTGACTCTTGTTTGGAGTTCCCATGTGCTTGGTTATCTGTTTCAAAGCTTTTAGCATAGCCTTCCCTTCATCCTCTTCATCCTCATCATCATCCTCATTGATGTTGTCAACATTGTCATCGTCACCGGGGTCACCTTCCGGTTCGTCGTTTGGAAAACCGGGTCTAAGGCTTCTAATTCCGGTGGTTGTATGGGATCTGGTAGAAGGCATAGTGAATGGATCAAGAGTTTCAGTTTGAATATACTGTTATGAACTAGATTTCCTCTCGTCAGAATGTTGGAGTTCAGAGTTTGGGAAGCAGAAACGTACGGACATCGGCTTCAACTTATAGGTTGCACCCTCTTGGATCCTTTATGTCCTGGTATTTTGGAGAATCGGAATATTGGAGAAGTTGGAAAAGTTGGAGGATGGAAAGATCAGATAAGACTTAGAGATGGAGGTGAGAAGATATTGAGTCACAGTGAATCAAGATTCAAACTAAGGAATGAAGTACATGCAAGAGTCATATATAACAAGTAGATATGGTCTGAGTCGGAAAGATACAAAATGCGGAAATCCAAAACAGAGCAAATATGGGATCAGAGGTAAGGATGAATATGGGTATAAGACCAAAGATGTAGATCTTGATAGGAAATGACTAAATATAGATGGAACAGGGATAAGTAGAATGGATGGAGCAAATCAGAAAACATATCAGAAATACGAATTGGAATATGTCAGAGAAAAGATGGGAATGAATCTGGGTTCTAACACTGCAGCAAACTCGGCCCAAACAGATTTGTCATCATTGTCAACCCCTTGATCATCTAGAAAAGTGAAGCCTGACAATTTGTGCTTGAGTTTGAGAGCCATGTTATAATCCTTTCTCAGCTAACAATTGCAGGTGAGTACCATCAACCATATGGGAACTAACATATGCACCTTCATCCATCTTGTTCTACATGCCTCCAATGTCTTCAGGCCACCCTTGTAAGGGTGGCCTGCCATACCTGCTGCCACTGCCACCCACATAGCTTTCTTAAAGTTCCCCCCCTCACCAGCCTCCGCCTTGTGATCGATAAGCAGGTTGATGAGTGTGAAATCATCCTCAGGTGTCCATTCCGCAGCTTTCTTCCTGGTCAGCATATTTTAGAAACAGAAGGTGGTGGTGTAAGGTTGGACATCAAGAGAGGAGGGCTGCACAAGCTGTGAGTATGCATTGTACTCACCATGAAGGATGGTGGAGCGTCCATGTGATGTGACCTACGATTGAAGCTCAGTCGGTGGCATTGGGAGCCACCAACTGTTGGTAAGCAAAACACAGAATTTGGTTAGCCTGAATTCTGTATCTGAACAGCACCTAACTCCTCTACAGTAGTCTATTCTCAAGTATCATGAACCCATAGACCTTATTTACAAGACCAAGAAGCTGCACCAAGGTTATGCAATGACTGAGGTATGTAGCAGGCTTCATGTCACAACATTCCTCTTCAAGAAGCCTAAACTATGCTTTGCATCCCCCTTACAACTGCTGTTGTGTTCTCCACCTGCAAAACACCAATTGCCTGCACAGGACCGTGAACAAGAATGAGATGAGGTAGACAGGCATTGGCCACCATCACCCCCACCAACCTGTATTGTCTGGGAGACCCATTGGGTGTGGCGTGGTTCAAACATGGCAACCAGGTTGCCTGTTTGTGCGCAGACCCACTGGAATATATCAGGATGCTGAATGAGCAAGATCTGGCTGACTTGATCACTTTGGACCTGATGGATCCAAGGAGCACACAAAGGAGTCTATTTGGCTGGGCTCGGTCCAATCATGGTATACAATGGGACTGTCACTCACGCCATCCCAAAAGATGATGATCACTTGTTTCAACAAGTCTTCCTGGGCCTTTTGCAGTGCAGCCGCGTCCTCGGCATTCTTTTGCCTAGCCTGATGGCTGGCCACAAATGCACAACCATAATCAGCTGGAAGTGGGCATGCAAACGGGCCAGGGATGGATGACTCGACACAAGGCGAGGAGGTGAGAGGAGTCAATGAAGTTGTATCACCAGATTGTGAGGCCACCAGGGGTCCTGTGAGACCACTGAGATCACTGGCGTAAAGCGGGTGCTTCTTGCACCCACCTAGACGTTTACAGCAAGGTGCGCATGCCCTCGGGACCCTCTCACAAAGATGATTGGCTTGATGCGGACGAGTTTGAAATCCAGGGACTTCACACAACAGGGTCATATCTAAGCTGGCTTGCTTCCTCCCCTCAATGGACTTGCGGAGGGAAAAATTCAGCCTTACTTCATCTGGAGCTTTCTCCAGTGGGGTAGGCATCCCATGCACGAGAAAGTCATTACATGCTTTGCACTTCAAATGGGAGAATGTGAGAAATTGAGTACACCAGGCCTGTTAGTCACCTACTCGCTGGAACCAGCAGTTGAAATTCGTGAGGTATTTCCCAGTTCCCTGGCCCAGTTGGAGTGCCATGTACTCTCCTCCACATTTACACATTTTCAGAGGGTGTGGAGGCAGCGGTGGAGGAAAGTCAGGATATTTTGAAGGACTGGACATTGTAGGAGCACTTCAACTCTAGAGCACAAATGGGAGGTCTCCCTACACTTATAAATTTGTGCCTTACCTGTACCACTGGGCTTGGCCAGATGAGATTCACCCAGAATTAGTGCTCACTCTGGAGAATTTTGTCCTGCCCATATGCACAATGATCAACTCAGGGGAGGAGCATTGTGATTGCTTGTGGGTGGTCTGTGGACAACACTGGTGTGCAGGCAGTTGTTTGGCCATCAGAGTCTCCCAGGAGTCTCCGGGAGACTGTCCTGCACAGCCAACTCAATCTTCACTTGAGCTTAGAGGGGAGTAGGAATAAGAGGATCAGAAGTCTGGCAAGTTGAACCCCATTTGTCACTCTTATATATCACATTAGGGGTCCCGCTTAATCACCAAACCAAACTTCCCATGCTGATCTTAGGCCTCGAGGGCTTGGCTTTAAGGAGGAGATAATGTTAGAACCCAGATTCATTCCCAGCTTTTCCACTTTTCTCCGACATATTCCAATTCGTATTTCCAATATGTTTTCCAATTTGTTCCACCCATTCTACTTATCCCCATTCCATCTATATTTAGTCATTTCTTATCAAGATCTACATCTTTGGTCTTATATCCATATTCATCCTTACCTCCAATCCCATATTCGTTCCATTTCATATTTCTGCATTTCGTATCTTTCCGACTCGGACCGTATCTACTCATTATATACGACTCTCATGTACTTCATTCTTCAGTTTAAATATTGATCCACCTTGACTCGATATCTTCTCACCTCCATCTCTAAGTCTTATCCAACCTTCCATTCTCCAACTTCTCCAATATTCCAATTCTCCAATTCTCCAAAATACCAGGACACAAAATATCCAAGAGGGCACAACCTATAAGTTGAAGCTGATGTCTGTATGTTTCCATTCTCGAACTCTGAACTCCGACATTCCGACAATTCCAACATCCCAACAAGAGGAAATCTAGTTCATAACATCTTCCTGCCCCACAACCTCTATTGCAGCATTTTCAGGCACCAAAGTTGCGAATGCCATACCCACAATCCTACCAGCGACCACCCTCACTTGTCAGAAAAATGAACATGAAAATTGTCCTGTAAGTTCCTCACATGTTGTTCCCCTCATATCTTTCCTCACCAGACGTGATTCCTCTCATCAGAAAATCTTAAACCCCCTGTGAGTTATTTTTCCCTGTGGAGGTATGCAAGCTAACCTGGCAGTCTTTAGCATGGCAAAAAAAATCCCAGGTACATTGTGTGCTTCATATTTTCCCTCCATTGACTCAATATATGTCAGACCCCCAACCATGGACTCCCCCTGCATCCACCAAATCGCGCAAGAAGGAGTCCACACCAATTCCACTGTGTATGTATATTCACTATCGACAGCTTCACTAACTAACATTCAGATTTCAACTCACCTATGCACACTCTAGCTGCCAGGGAAGCAAAATGCAATGTTAAAAAGACAGATCATGAGAGGTGCTATGCGAGAATAGGCTTGCTTACTCCAAGGTGGCATCTAACCCTACTTTCCTGATATCCATATGCCTTATCACTCCCACAGCAACCTACATGCTCTAGATTTTCTCACCACCCACCCAAATGCAATGAGAGGCAAGGTCAGGGCCACATATAAGGGCCAGGAAAAGGTATTTTTGGATAGTCATATATGCCCTGATCTAACTATGCAATTCCATAGCTCTACAAGGTCAAAAGTGTTCAACTCAAGTTGGAGGCGGTGAGCCAAATGAACATCCCCGCAGGTGACCCTCAATCCTCAGCAGTCTCGTAGGATAGAGAAGGACCTGGCGTGTTCCATGCCAAGGCCTCTGTAAGTGGCTATTGACTTGGTATTCCTTTTACTGATCTGCTTCCCTATTTTCATTTCTATTAGCACACATTGGAGGGGATGGTGAGGCAGGGGGGCATGGATTGTAGTAAACTGGTTTATTAGGCAGTATTAATAACATTATACATATTTTTTTGTCTGTTCTCATCTCATATGGTCCCTCCCTGGCAGTCTAGGTGGATATCAGCTGACAGCAGATCCAGTGAGATGAGATCTGCTGCAGCTCCTGTGCCAGGGGATGAGATCCAACGAGTTCCGATTTATCATCCCTTATGGTACAGATTTCCTCAGCTGGTCAGATCCCAGCAGATCCTCTTTGCGGGTCTGCTGTGATCCGACCAGCTGAGCTCAGGACCAAGGTAGTTCTCACTGGGTCTCATCCCTGATCAGTGTCCTCGCTAAACTTGGAGGTGGTACAGTATTGGACCGTTCCTTGTCACAGTCCTAAGAAAATTCACCCAGTTTGCAATATTTTTTGGTTGTTAGATCCCAGATCTGACTTGTGTTATTCTGACGTTCCACATATTCCGATAAGCCCTTTTCTGCTTATTTCCAACATGTCCCCATTCATTATTCTTAGTCACAATTCTATTTTGATATTATCCCCATACGTCTTATCTTGATTTCCATATTTGCTCCAACTTCGGAACTCTGTATCACACACCCTTATCTTCCATTCCTGATTTTGGAATCCCGCATGTTTTTAAATATGTTTTTCTCTTGATCAAGCTTCTTCAGCTTGTATATCATATCACTATCTCTCTCTCTTACATCTCTCTTATATTGTATACCTTATACCCTTCTCACATCCTTCATATCTCGTTACCTCAACTTGTTATTCCAATATAACTCACAACATCCCGCCCATCCTATATCATTGAACCTTTATTACACTTCATCACTCCAAAAACTTCTACCTGCAATAAGGCCTTCAAAACCTTGTTCAGTATTCCAATTATTCCAATTATTCTGACCATTCCGATTATTTCCAATTATTTCCGACCCTACCTCATCCAACATTCCAAAACCTGCCTTGATTACACTCGCTTTCCAGTAAAGCTAACCCTTACTCGATATTGATTTATCGTTACCCCCACTCCATCCGCATTGACTATTCCATTCCCGAATACCCAAAGCCCCCCGCTCATCTCCGATAAGTCTCAACATATCATTGGCACTGACCTTCCGA
>MU134563.1:94877-131286 GCA_015039355.1 Ramaria rubella
TGGTCTTAGGTGGTCTTAGGTGGTCTTAGATGGTCTTAGATACTCTTAGACGGTCTTAGATGGTCTTAGGTGGTCTTAGATACTCTTAGGTACTCTTAGGTGTTCTTAGTCTTAGGTGTTAGTTAGGTACTCTTAGGTGTTCTTAGGTGTTTTTAGGTACTCTTAGTGTTCTTAGGTATTCTTAGGTGCTCTTAGGTACTCTTTAGGTACTCTTAGGTGGTCTTAGGTGGTCTTAGATGGTCTTGGTCTTAGATGGTCTCAAATGGTCTTAGATGGTCTCAGATCTTAGGTGGTCTTAGATACTCTTAGATGGTCTTAGATACTCTTAGATGGTCTTAGATGGTCTTAGGTGCTCCCAGGTACTCTTAGATGGTCTCACATGGTCTTAGATGGTCTTAGTACACTTTAGGTGGACCTAGTACACCTCAGACCGTCTTAGGTAATCTTAGACCTTCTTAGATACTCTTAGAACTCTTAGATACTCTTAGAACACCTTAGGTGGTCTTAGTATCTCCCAGGTGGTCTTGGGTGGTCTTAGTATGTCTTAGGTGGTCTTAGTACCTCTTAGGTGGTCTTAGTATCTCTAAGATGACCTTAGACCTTCTTGGATGGTCTTAGTTGGCGTCAGTAAGATTCTGGTGGATTCTGGTAGATTCTGGTAGATTCTCATAGATTCTGGTGGATTTTACATGATTCTGGTTGATTCTATAGGGTTCTGGTGGAATCTCCATAATTTTCCAGGGTGGAAAACCAAGCATTTCCCAAATTTCTTCCCCATGTTTTCCCCAAGTTTCCCCCAGGTTTCCTATCATCAGAATGCCATAGGACAATTATAATCAAATCTAAGATTTCCCATGGGATTTTCCAGGTTATAATTCCCTGAGGAGACCATGAATTCCCCTACAGTGTACCTTCCATGTGAATTTTATATTCTCCCACAGTTTCCCACGGATGAACACTTTGGGAAAACTGTAGATATTCCTTCAATTTTTAGACTGATCTACATTATGATTTCCTAGAGTTTTCCCTCCTGAAAAATCTTTGGACAAACATCAGATAATGATAGATATTCCCACTGACTGTCTTGCCGGAAAACACTGGAGAAACACTCTGTTTACCAATGATTTTCCTCAACATTGTCACACCATAATCCATTATGTCTCCCAATGATTTTTCTAGGCCTGGAAATCTTTGGAAAATCATGGAATTTCCCTAGGTTTTCCTAGTTGGATTTTCCTTGGAAGTTGCACCCAGTTCCAATGGTTTTCTTCAGGGTTTTCCGGGTCGGAAAATTTTGGCATGCCTCCAGTGGTAGGTAGTTTGCAGCTTGCTCAACCCATGCCTAGGCCAGATCACTATGATGCAAAGGGGGACCCGAGAGGGAGAACTCGGCGCGCAAGAATCGATGGCGACAGCGTGCGACCCAGTCTAGCAGCTTGCTCACATTCGCGCACTTGGACAAGGATTGTAGCAGAACCGACCGACCGGCGCTATGCGAGAATCACATGACCGGCAGTGAGACGAATACGAGTCTACTCTGCTCTACCATCCTTTATACCATACAGCTCAAATAATGCATACATTCTCTACATTTATTGCCATTCTAGTAGTGACAAGCAGCGCCTGGAGTGCTTTTTTTCCCCTCAATGACGATCCTTTATCCCTTCACCACCGTTTTCCGTCTAAAACCCGAACCCAACATACGAAAAGAACACCTTCACACGTCGTCGATGAAGCAGGCGCGCCCACCCCTCAGCCCACTGGAACGGCTTCATCTTCCACGACCGTCCACATAAACAGTGCCGGGGATTTTGCTTTATTATTACCCAGACACCCAGGAGGTGTGGCATATATCCTGCGGTATATCAGACGATCGTGAACAGCTGATAAATATACCCCCTCAGAAAGTATCTCTGGTGCAGAGGGCGACGCCGTCTCATTCTGTTACGGTTCAAGTGTCTGCCAGGACGTCATGCCCAATGGTTTTATTACGGGTGCAAATGTCACAGGTGGCACTTCCGGGAGCGCGCATTGGATTCAGGTCATACATTCGATTTTTGCTGCCGTTTTACCATATTTAACTCAGAGATAGGTTACCGGTTGTATTGACCCATCCAAGTCTAATCTTTCCGCGGATGACGGGGGTGGGCAGTACGACGTACGATTCCCTCAAGGCGCACAATGCTCCTTCGGTGGATACGGGGCATCTTTCATCGAACAGTGAGTGGTTATTTGAATAGTTTCAACGACTGTATGCTCAGTTTGGCCTACAGAGTGGAGCCGTCAGCTTCACGTTTCTGCCTCCGATGCTGCTCGGATCACAACGACCAGACAAACTGCAACTCTCACCACGACCGCGATGGGTGTCTTCTCGCTGTCCCTGGCCAATACTCGTTCCAGAATGGTGTGTCTTGTGAAGATTGAACTTAGAGGACATTTCGGTTCCTTCCCAATCTCGATTGCTTGTTTCCTTAGACTATTTCGACATGTAGCCCCTCTGACTAATCAATCTCTTTTACATATGTAGTAATTCACAGCAACAATATAAAATTACTCGACACGCAACCTCCGAACGGGAAAGTGATACTCACAATTACTGTTCAGACCACGTCTGAACTGTATCACCACGGCCTCTAGAGACGGCTTTTGATGCACATGCATGGTATTTTGTTGAGGAATTAAAAAGGTGGTAAGGACAATTTCAAGTAGGTATAACCATGCGGTAGCCTGGCTGTCAACCCGAAGTGATTAATTTAATTTTTCCATGTACATACAACCCAAC
Organism: Ramaria rubella; assembly: GCA_015039355.1. Lineage (NCBI taxonomy): Eukaryota > Fungi > Basidiomycota > Agaricomycetes > Gomphales > Gomphaceae > Ramaria > Ramaria rubella. The sequence goes on from MU134563.1 coordinate 97,660, forward strand.
TCCTAAGTATCGAACCGGCTGGTCCTACATCCTGCGGGATAGATAAAATAATTTCTGATCATTCCGGTCCTACCTCTGTGAGAATGACAGATCGTACCTTGATTTCGCCGCCTCCGCCAAGAAGGAACAGCGGCCATGGGGGCGCCTGAGTACACAATTATGTGCAGCGTCCACCAGTAAGATATTCCCTCAATTGAGGGTGGTCACCCTACGAAACCAGGTACCACAACCGAGACCATCATGAGATCAGGATACGGCAGTATACATATTTTTCTTTCCTAGTACGGGACATTTCAAAAAGAAAGACATAAAATAGTAATGAAAAACAGACCCTGATTTGAGAGTCAATAGCACTATCTCGTTGCAATGATTCGTACCCGTTGCCGTGTTCGACATGATGCATTCCTTCAAGTTTGATTCAGACAATTTAAATGCCTTATAAGTCACCTCTGCAATTGTTCCTTGAATTTTCCCCCCCACATGAGTGTTGTAGTTAGTCCACGTCTAGAACTACAATCTCTAAAGCGCTCTAGAAATAATTTAGTATATGGTAAGGGACCGGGCAGCGGTGCACGTAGAATTCCAAGTCAGACTCAGCCAAATTGTTAGTGCGCCTGTTCACTTTTATTCCACAGGGAAGAGCGCGTTTTTTTATAATCTGAATCATAGTCCATGTCCTTGTCATCAGCCAATGGTGGTCGAAGTGAATATTAGTTTGAAGCCATTGTAAAAAAAAACAATCTTATGAAATTCACAATTGATATAAAAAATTACAAACTCCAGAAGTACTCAACGTATTTTTTGGGTTCTAAACGCTACAAGCGGAAAATCCAGCCCAGAGTCAAATTAGAGTAGAATGGAAAGCTTCTCCAAAAGTATCTGTTATGAAGGCCAGATCCGAAACTAGATCCTAGGCTACTACATCCTTCATATGAAGACGTACTCAACACAGAACTCCCTATGCATCGTTTAGTTCAAAACAAATTATTCGAGATGTTACAAAAAAAATCTAAAGATTAATTTAAACGTACTTAAAGTCAGGTTAGTGGAAAGCAATACTAATACTACACCAAAACTATCGAGTGTCAACCACATCGTGTGTGGTGTCTATTTACGGAAATATAACTGTGGACGTGGCTTATATGCCCAAATGTTCCCATGATGGGGGTGGAGCGCCTTAGAATCCTCTACCACTTGGTTGGAAGCCTAGGTTGTACACTACCAACTCAAATTCTCGTAACCTATCGTCGTCGGCCCATAGTGCAATCTAAGCCAGACCAGAAGTCAGTAATTGAGCGCAAAGAAAATACGCTACATACTTCCAGTGGCGACTTTCCCCAATCGATGCCCAACTGATTCGCCTCTGAAACAAGGATCTCTTTATCTCCAATCTTCGCGCTCTTCTTCGGCCGTGGCGCTGACGCAGGTGCAGGATCCACCCACTTCATATCGATGCAGAAAGCAGTGTTGCCTCCACCGTGGAAGAACGGCCTTATGCCACGCTCCAAAGCTGCACGCCGCCGTACTTCGTCGGAGCCAGGATAGATAGTCCACCCATCATCATCGGCATTCGCCAACATATCTGCTTCCACGTCATCTGCCCCCCGCACAACATCATCCGGATACGGCACACGGGCAACGTCGCTCCCACTCGTCACTGAGGCATTCCACTGCACTGAGTTGTGGGAGAGGGAAGGGAAAGCACTGAGCTGTTTCGTGCGGCCCCATGTGAACCCAAGGAAGACGCCCGACGGAATCTGCTTGAGAAGATTGTAGTGGATAAACATTGGCCGACCGGCGTGATCGTACTGCTGCATCGTGTGTGCGCAGAAATCACCGGACATCGTGCCCCGTGGGAGGCCGCCACCACCAACATAGCGCCCAGGGAGTGCCCATCGTTTGCGCAAGGCGAGCATCGCGAAGCTAGCAACGTAGATGCATCAGTAAGGAAGCGTATGTGAAACAAAATGAGATGTACCGGAAAACATCCTTGTCGCCATCACTGAAGTAGAACCAGTACTGCCAGTCGGTGAGCATGTACAGCGAGAGAAGCATCGCGTCGAGGTGTCGGCGTTTGTCAATGACGATCTGGCCCGCCTCCTGCTCCCACTCGTCGCGACACTGCACACCAATGATGTGCCAGATCGGATTACTTGCTGAAGTCTTCCAGTAATCAGGCGCGAAGAAAACGCCAAGACGCTTGTAGTTCGGAGCGTCGAAAAGGAGTTCGGGGTTCGCTGCGGGGAGGTTGTCAGAGTCGAAGTAGATGACCTCGGCCCATTCGGACTCGACTATGCTCTGAGCTTTGAGTTGGTAGTTTTTTTCACGAGTCGGGTCACGGTCGCGGCCAGTAGCCTCGACTAATTTTGCGTTGAGGTCCCGTAGCTCTGAGACGAGCGGCGAATTGGGATCCGGCCGTTCAGAGGGAAAATGGAAGATGGCGGCGGGAAGGTTGGATTTGAAGTGCTGGCGGATGAGTTTGAGCGTGATGACCACGCGAGACAGCGTATCCTACGATGTGAGAGTTAGCCATCGAGCGCTTAAGGAGGCAAGTAAAAGCTGACAGCATTCCCGGCAGTGAAAACAATACCGCGTCCTTTACCGACGAAGCCGCGTCCGCCTTCCGAGATGTGCACTGAGTCAAAGGCACCTTCCTTTTGCTTCTCTTCCAGAAATCGGGCCATACGTTCCCGATGTTGTATAACTGCACTCGAGTTCAGAACGCTCCATACTAGTGAGCTTTTTGCCAGCAGATCATTGTTGTGGTTTTCCACAACATTCGAACACGTCTGTGAAAGGAGAGCATTGTTGTATCTCTTCACGTCCCGTAGCTCATGGGATTCTCACCTCAAGGTTCCAATTTACAAAATCAGCGGGTTCCCAGCCTACGCCCGGGGCATTTCGGAAAGCTTTCAAACGTTCTTCTAATGTAGCGCTCAGCGGGAGGGGGTGCAAATGTGTAGGAGGCGTTTGGTCTGGGCCACGTATTGGAGGTTTTGCTGACAGCGAAGAGGAACAATAGCGTTGAATCGAGGATTGGGACTGCTGGAATTAGATATAGACACACAATCCACAGCATGCTTCAAGGGCTTACTTGGATGAGGAAAGAACACACGACCAGCGTGGATAGTATCGCAGTCAGCAGCAGGAGCAGGAAACGCTTAGTTGCACCGCCACCTCCGAGAAGTTTGAGCTGGCCCAGAGTCTGCTGGAGGCGAGGGACTTGAGCGGAGCTCTTGTACGGTGGCAGGAGTGGTGAACCAAGAGCCATTGCGTGGTGGAAGGCAAATCAACGAAGTCACCGCCCATGATGGAGTTGCGTGTGAGACATTAAGTGACGGAAGGAAACCATCATGATTATCCCGTAATCCCCGCGGCCAATCCATGCGTGAAGAGGAGCGTCCGTCTCCCTTGACGTAGCTAGCAGTCGGAGTTCAAATAGGTTATCATCATTGATACCAATCCGGGGGTGGGAGTGAGTAACTTTAGTAATGCTATTCATATTGAGCGCCGCCTTAGGACCATTTCCCAATGAATAGCGAACTGCGCAAGGAAAAAAAGTGGGTCACTGGCACCCAGGGTTCAGGAAGCTTTCAAATGGAAGAAGTGATTTGCAATTTGCCGAAGCACGTCTCAGTGAGCATATGCATAGCCTCACTAGCCACCAGGCTTGAGAGTCTGCCTATATAACTTCCGACGAGAGCAGGAGAACGTTCCGATGATCATGGTGGAGCTCCAGCATAGGAAGTGTATGGGGCACGGTAGTGAATTTCAAAATAGATCTCCCCGGGGTACATCTAGAAAAAATATGTAGCCAGTAACACAGCCAACAGTATGCATTGGTATGTCAAGATTTGTGGTGGTATTAGAGAAAGATTCAATTCATATGTCGCATTCAGACTACAAATAGAGTCATGATGGACGGTCCAGGTGGGGCCGATTGCTTACATAGCTACTGTGATAGTCTACGGTGGTGCTAAGGGATGTGTCTAGGAAGGTGGAGAGAGAGAAGGGAAAGAAAAGAGAGGCATAGGGGAAAAATGAGAAATACATAATACCCGGGTCATAAATAGTTCAAGTGCAGCCTCTCATTCGGCAGCCTCGTCGAGTCCTCAAGGCCTCAAGCACTACTCCGTCGTCTTGCTCGTCCGGTAGATGGGGTGGTTTGCCTGTCTTGGTGACCGCGCCGCATGCTTGGATGAATTCGGCGAGGGCAGTGATATCATCCTTAGTGCCAAGGATGTCTGCGATGTGTCCAGTAGTCAGTAGGACTGCCGTCTGCAGAATATGTCGGTAGTCGTCATATCTGGGGTAGTCACGTAGGATGTGCGCTCTGGTCTGTCCGCCATCAGCAAAACCCGAAGAATCTGTTTTAGCATTTTAGTTTCATAGTATTCGCCGGTGAAGGCGTGGCCGGTTCCTGCGTGACTGGGCCGTCAATTCGACGGTCGACGTTGAGGAAGTGTGGCTGCGGCTTTGTTGATGGCATGAAGCGGTCTGCTATGCAACTCGACGAGAAGGTGGGGTGCTTTTCCATTCCTGAATCTCCCCACTTCTCTGTGACGGCTGCCTTAGCAAGCCTTAGAGCTGGGTGCTAGTGGCCCAACCCCGGCCTCCCAGTGGTGTAGCATTTTTTGCGAGTTTGTCCGCTCGATCGATCGTTCCCCCGTGCTTGTGCCCAAGGACCTAAGCGATCTCGACTGTATAGCTTGCGTCCACATCAAGGCTAAGATTGCCTCCTAAATCTGGCAGACCAATGTTGGCCAGCGGTAGGTTCGGCTTTGAAGATGTTTTGGATACTAAGTAGAGGTATTGTCGGCAAAGAATCTTACTCAATGGTTCGTTGCATAGGTTACAGCCGTCTCTGCTGCCTGTGCGAGCTCTTCCATCTCTGCGTCGTAAACCTCCGCTTCGACCCCATGCCAATCGTGTGTTCGTATACCGCCGTAGTCTGGTGGCACAGTCCTAGGGCTGCACCAACTCGGCGCGCACCGCCCACCTTAAGCAAAGAGCCATCTGTATAAGCTAGCAGCGTTGCAATTGTTGAGTTCAAACGCTCCTTATCGACGCCTTTATGTAATGGCGCTGGTGATGGTGCGCCTGCCCCCAAGCCGAAGTTCTCATGCGTTGAGGAAAAACGCCGGGCCAGCCTGAGCATGTGTTGTGAGGGGTGGGACACGGGTTCTGACTGGGCGATTTGGTGGTAGGGGTGGGGTTGTGGTGGTATTGGAAGGGACCTGCGTCACTCGCTTGGCCTCATGCCACCGAAGGAACGCTGCTGGCAGACTCACAAGGTGCGATGCAGTGGAGCAAGACGGATTTTCGGAAGCCAATTCAAGAATTAACTTACCAAGCAAACATGTCAGGATTCCACAGTTACATATTTTTACATCTTATCTTGTGATGAGTGTTCAGTGGTTCACCAGGACCAGGCTATTTGCGTCTCTCGACTCTCGGTAAGTCACGTAACCGCGCGAACGTTCTAACCATGTTTATGATGTACGATGCTTCGCTAAACTAAACTGATCTTATCATAGCCTGGCTCCACGTTCAGATGATACTGTCACACTGCCAACCCATGACTGGAATTCTTAGTTCGTTCTAAGTTCCTTTACGCCACTCGGCGAATCCTCCAATTCTACGAGGAAAACGGAATGACATGAGGTGCTATGAGGTGACATGGCCCGCAGGTACCTTGCCATGACAACAGCGCAGCTCAGTTGGAAACTTTCTCACCTGATCAACATCAATCAAAATGTACCGCTGTCCCAGCTGAACAAAAATAGCTGGAAGTCTGGAATTCCGGAGGGGTATCTGTAGTCCCGAAATAACTATTTTTATATGGGGATTGTAGAGCTGAACCAATAGGGTTGAGAGCATATTTTTGGGGTGCTGGTTAACTCAGAATTAGCCCTCATTTCGCACCCGAAGAATCTTCGCAATGACGCCAGGGCATCAGGACCTCTATCAACACTATGGTGCGATCTATGGATAGAGCGCAGTCGAGCGATCAAACACAACACCTCTCTTCCACTCTTGACAGTACTGTGGCGGCCCCTAATGTCACCTTCATCTCCACTCTTGCCTGCCTTTCTTTCCAGCCCGACTTCCGCGCAACCAGGCTGGTCCAAACGCCTTGTTTACCAGCTAAAGCTCGCAAGAAAAAATCCAGGAGGGAATGCAGCCAAACGTTTCGCACTGCTGCTAGTGATCGCCGTTCTCTGCGCACTGGGTGTGTCATCACTTTTTTTTTCAGTAAGTTACTTAAACGAGACGATCATCATCGATCTAACGGGACACTCAGTTATCGCCTCTTCAACCTCTTCGCCGATATTGTTCTTCGGGGTATGGATCTCCAGGACCTGGTGCAGTACCACATACGCACCTGTACCCTTTACCCCTCGATGCAACACTTCCCCAACGCCTCAAGGCGTTTAGAAATGCTCCCGGAGTGGGGTGGGAACCTGCCGATTATGTCGCATGGAATATGGAGGTGAGAGATATAGCCTCCTTCGAAGAATCACTCTGATTTCAAGGGAAAAGACATGTTCGAATGTTATACCGAATCATAATAAGGATCTATTGGCCAAAAGTAGTCTCGTATGGGCCACTCTTAACTCCTCAATGATCATCAATCACCGTGAGCGCATGGCACGCTTTCTAGAGCAGAAAAAAGGCGAGGGTGCTTTTGAGTCTCTCCCTCTGGCCAAAGGAGGACGTGGACTTGTCGGTGAAGGCCGCGGTATGGTTTTTACCGCCGGCAACGCAGTGCGTTTTTATTCCTTCCCGCTCAAAACGTCTCGCATGTTTCGTAGTTGAGCCTTTATCTCTCAGGACACACTCACACGTGTCATATGGACGCTTCGACTGCTCCGCAACCACCATAACTGCACCCTTCCAGCCGCTATTTTCCACTTTCCATCGGAGCGCCCAGAGCCCGACTCCCCTCTCTTGGTTGAGCTTCATAACCTTAATGCAAAACTTGTGGAGGCTTCAGGAAGGGACCGCGATCCTACTAGAACGAAAAATTATCACCTCAAGGCTCAGAGTATCGTCGAATGTGAGTGGGCTGAGGTTATCTATTTGGTATAATTCTCTGTCCCACCCCATACACTATTCATTGATATGATGTCTTGATGGGCTAGGATTCAGATAACCTCCCTGCTATAAATCCTGAGCTGCTGTTCGATGCTCCGAATTACAAACGTCTTGGAGTCTATTTCACTCCCGATTATTGGAAAACATCTGCGAGCAACCCGATCTGGCAAATCATTGGTGTACAATGCCGTGACGAATGGGAACAAGAAGCCGGGCAAATACTTGTGGATAAACGGCGTCATTTGGATGCGATGTTGCTGTCTTTATACATGCTTACCGATTGGAAATTTTGGTTTTATTTTAGTGATGGCGATAAAGACGTATTCCGGTGAGTCCCATTGTCAGCAACTAAGGTGGCTGTCTGGAAATGGTTATTTTTAGATTCGCGATGCTTGCATTGCGTAAACGTTGGGCTCTACCGGGACGGTACGTCGGTGCAGGTGGCCTTCCCCGAGGTACCAGTTCGGGTAGCTTCTGTGGACACACCATGCAACAATATGACCATGCTGGGCAACCTGCATTCATACATTACAATCTACTCAAACAAATTCCTTCAGGTGTCAATCGCGGTTTTTCGTGGGGCCGCACTAAGCAGGTGGTATCTTTTCCCGAGCCTCCTGCACGGGAATCGAATGGCAGCAACACAGATACGATCCCCCTGCGATTACGTGAATCCCCATATCCCGATCGGGTAACCCGTGGGGCCGACGACGTTGAGGCTGATATGTTAGCCAATGCAGATGATGATGGGTGGGCAATTTATCCGGGAGACGACGAAGTGCGACGTCGCGCGGCTCTCGAACGGGGTATAAGGCCATTTTTCCACGGAGGTGTGTACTCTGCACTATGCATTGATCTGGCTTGGGAAGATCCAGCACCGAAGGACCACCCGAGGCAAAAACAGTTGCTGAAGCAAGGAGATGAGGAAAAACTAGTTCCTATTCCAAACGCCCTTGGGCTGGAGTGGGAGCAGCCGCCTCTAGAGGTACGTGTATATTGTAAATTTAAATAAATTCAGCGAAATCTTAGTGTCGCGGTGGTAGATTGTGAACTGGGGAGACGACGATCGACTGAACAGATTTGAAGGGATAGTATACGACTTGGGATTTAGACCTAACGGGAAAGGATTTTAATTTATTCTATATCAACTGTTATTATACTCAACAACTGCCATCATCTTCGACTAAACCTGTACATAATGCTACAAGGCCCACCAAAATTCAAACAATCTTTAAATCACAGCTCCCCATGGTATGTCTGCATGAATGGTGTTAAAAAGGCCTAACCCCAGGAGAACGAAGGTCCACGAAAGATACAACTGGAAAAATTTACATGTACTAGGATCGTAGTGAGAACGTTAATTTATGAAGATAGCATAACTACATTAGGAAATTCATACCCACAAACCCACACAAATCATTAAAGTCATACAACACGCAAAGAAACAATTCAATACCATTTTTTGCTCCGCCCTTGCTCTCGTTAAGAAACGACTGAACGCAGCACAAAGCAAAGAACAGCAAAAGAAGAGTAAGATCCCCTGACGACACAAGCCGGTACTGCAATAGCAAGGTCATCATGTTCTACAACATGCAAGCAGAGGTCGAAGAACGAGGGCGGCAAAAATTGGCTAACCAATGATGACCGCGGTGCGGTCATTTTAGTGGTTAAACTAAAAAGAACAGATACTACACTTGATCTAAGCCTGTAACAAAATAGTGAGAATCGAATCTTCACCTGAACCTCTTAGATGGCTTACCAAAAGGCCAGAGTGGTGATGAAATACGACGGCGATGACTTGTTTATATACAATCATTGGGCGCTTAGCACGTTGGTGCACGGGCCAAAGCGCTGCTTACACTGTAACTTACTAACGTAAGATTATAAGGAACCCGTCAACTTTAGTTCATATGATATGTACGAATCATGTTGTAGAACGCGCTTCCAGTAAAACGTTCATAAATAATAATAAAGCCCATGGGATGACCGATGATCCCTTTGGATCGGAGTTTTGTTTTCGTGATGAATCGCAAAGGTGAACACAGGCCATTTCAAAAGAAACCACTACGTAGGTATCACTAATTTTCTTCGCAAACTTATTGTCTAAGGTTATCAATTGTCAGCAGAGTCGTCAACGCCGAAATCTGTTAATGATCGGCAAGTTCAAACTCGTGCAACCACTGAAAAAGTTGGTCGTTGCTCACCACATGATTGGAAATACTTATGCGAGTCCACTCTTTGTACTCCGAGTCTACTGTCCTTCTGTCTCACTCCAATCCTTAGTCATACACCCCTGCCGACTGGACAGATGACATTGGACTAGCGTTTACGCACGGTATTGACGGTTTCGCTTTAAACGTCGGCAGTAATCCTTGGCAGCCCAAGCAGGTCGCGGCTGCATTCGCTGCCGCCAAAGATACTCCGTTCAAGCTCTTCCTCTCCTTCGACATGACATCGCTCCCTGGATCATCATCGTCAGACGCCACCATTTTGCGAGAGTATATAAATACGTATTATAATAATCCTAATCAGCTCCGATGGAATGACGAACCCGTCGTAAGCACATTTGGTGGAGAGCATTGTACCTTTGGCCAAGACAGTGTGAATGCGGGATGGTACACTGCCATTAAGGAAGGGATTCCTCCAGTAAGTACTCGCAAGTTTACGCTGCACCCATCATCCCATTCACACCGTTACAGGTGCATTTTATCCCCTCTTTTTTTGACATCTCCGTGCTTGATGCACTGGTCGTCGATGGCACCTTCAACGTGCGTAAATATATTCTCTGCTAATATCGTATATTGTTTCTTGATCCATTTGCTGCTTCGAAATTTCTGTAGTGGAACAGTAGTTGGCCTATGGGAAATCACGATATTGAGTTTGAAGGTGACAGGCTCCACATCGCCGCGAGCAAATATAAGACCTACATGGCCGCTGTAAGTCCCTGGTTCTTCACTGTAAGTGGTGTTTTCATGCGGCTAGTCAAAACGGCCTTACTCTCCAACATCCCAGCATTACGGTCCGGACTCTTGGAACAAGAATTGGATTTATCGTGCCGATAACTGGCTATACAACCGTCGTTGGGAAATGCTTGTCCAAAATCGAGATCAAATTCATATCGTCCAAATTCTGTCCTGGAATGGTAATATGTTGACTCATCTTTTCGATTGCTCTTAATTTCAATATTTTTTGCTCGAACTCCTTTGGAAGATTACGGTGAATCCCATTATGTCGGACCTATTCGAAAGGACCAGCCTAATTCACACGCCTGGGTGAATGGGTTTGATCATCACGGTACGTGCACTTCGATAGTAATAGTTGCTAACTCAGACAATACAACTAGGATGGCTTAAAATGACAGAGTACTATGCGCGAGGGTTTAAAACAGGCTCATACCCCATCATCGAGAAAGATCAGCTATATCTTTGGGCACGTCCTCACGCAGCAGCAGCACACGTCACCGCCTCAGCGGTGCCTAAACCAAATAACACAGCCTGGGTAAGCTCTCCTTTTAATTTGTATTTTCTGAGAATGCCATAATGCTATTATGCAGACCCAGGACTTCCTGTGGGCCGTAGTGTTCGCCATCGCTCCCGCGCATGTAACCTTGATCTCAGGCACTATATCCCAACGTTTTGAGGTACCCGCTGGTGTAACAAAGTTGAAGCTCGCATGCAGTTTCGGAGCCCAGTCGGCCATTCTTGCACGAAATCATAAGACCGTCCTGCAACTACAACCCGAGGGATTCCATTTCACGACGCACCCAGAGTTTTATAACTTCAACGCGTTTGTTGCCAGCGCATCGTCGTGAGTTATTCTCTCGGTTTCGTACGGCAGCGCTTCAGGTTTGAAATAGCGAGCAATGTGTTGCTGTTTAGATGAAATGTGACAATGTGACACGGCCCGACTTGGCAGTAAATTGTCACGGTGGACCCGTCGCTTTACAAATTCAAACCGCGATGGCGACGGTGACAATACTTGTTCCATTCCACTCCACATCCCTCAGGCCGTCGGTGCATAATTTTATAATTTAAAAAAATTGACGTAACACAATGGCACCCGCCACGGTGAGCTAAACTTCTCGCTCTTCGCGAGGCGCGGTTAATTGAATTCTATTCGCATTCCTGTTGACCTCTCACTTCAGCCTATCCTTACGCGCGTTCTTTGCATACCGAGAGATCTTGAGGATGGCGATCATCTATATCAACCTATCCCGAAAGACCACTTTTCAATCAAGAAATCTTTGGATGTTATGAGCAATATTGCCGACCATATTGAGCGCATTATAGGTCCGAAGGAGCCCTACGAAATCAACCTTCTCGGGTGGGTCATAACGTCATGTGATACTACATTATCTGATAGTAATTACAGCCTAAGGAATTCCATGCCGGCAGTCCTTCAACCAGTTCTAACTATTGGAATAGCGAACTCCGACCGGCTGGCAAAAGTTCTTCCAACTCTTGAGATTCCATTTGTAGTTCATCTATCATCTAATTATCCCACCTCCTTCTCCAACGGAGTAGATCGCAACCCCAGGCCAGAACAAAGCGCTGGCATACAACAGAACGTACCCTCTGTAGGCTCCTCATGTGGTCTCCTGGCAGATGATCGACATTCCGTCACCCTCGGATCATATATTCGACTTAGCTCTATGCCAAAGAAATTATTCGTCTTGACGGCGCCTCTCAGCATCGGTCCATCGGTCCTTGTCACCAACGGCAACATTGTCACTCAACCCAGTGTCGCGGATCGCGATCATGCGTATGCGTCCGAGGATCGGTATTGGCGAGATGTGCTTAAGGAGGATCGTGAACAGGGCGCTGCAGTTGCAGCTCGCCGAGCAGAGCAGGGCAAGACCTTAGCGTTGGGACGTACTGCCGGATTCGCATCTCGTTTACAGCAACCTCCAGAAAAAACGTTTGACGCGCAGTTCGAAGTGGTATGGGATGGGAGTCAGCCGAAAAGATTAAGCTCAACCCAATCGCTCGCCTGTGCATCTGATAGCTGGGCCGTCTTCGAAGTTACACGCGAGACAACCGTCGCTGCACTCTCGGTTACAAAAAAAAAGTGGCCATTTAGGGGAGGAGATGCGCAACAAGTGCGTGCACTTGTACCAGGGCTCACTGTCATGAAAAAAGGGCGTACAACTGGGCAAACGCTCGGTACGGTGAATGGCGCCAAATCATTGTACCGTCTCCCGAGGGACGGCTCGGGAATACGTAGATACGACTATTCTGTTGTATCGTATCCGTGGGGAGGAATATTTAGCTCCCCAGGTGATGCAGGTGCTGTAGCACTCGTCCAGCAAAGGGAAGACATGGAAGATCACAAGGTGAAGCGTCTCGGGAATCCGTGTGCACTTGTTGTGGCCAGCAGCACCAGTGGACACGTATCGTTTGTGCAAGACATGGAGAGTGTTGGGGCAGGAGTTAAGAACGCAGGCCTAGGGAACATGACATTCGTTCAACATTCTGGTTGAATATAACTTTGGCAGGACATTAAATTTTTGCTGTTTTGTACTTTACCTCTTGTTGTATGTAACTCTTCAGCAATGTTTTCATCTTCCTTGATGTGGACCTGGCACACACAGTGAAAATTGCATGGCCCCACTGGGGCATGAGGAAATTTCAGGGAATGAGAGCAGACAAGCTTGCCAAAGCCACCACACAGCTGAGAGGACCAGAATGGGTGACAGGAACCCATGCACTGCAACTGGCAAAAACAAAAGCTATTGATGGCTGGAGAGAAGAGTGGAAACAAGTACCTCCCTCAGGGCACTATGCACCTGCAGACCACATGCGAAGCTGCAACCATACTTCCATACTTAACTGACATACTTATGGATGGCATTGTCATGCAGGTACAAACCATCCATGCCTTCACTGGCAATATTGCCACCAATGTGCCAGAAAATGAAACTAGCTGTCCCTGTAATAGTGTTGCTGTGGTATGACTTGAAATCAGCTGCAAGCTGCAGTTGCATGGGTGCCAATTTCAAGTCTAGCTGCAGCTCAACTTGACTTGGGATACTGACTCAACTGCAATTTGAAGATTTCCAGCAGCTGAGTTGAGCCATCCAAGTCAAAATTTGGACAGGCAAATTCACCTGGCATTTGAGGTGAAAGCTAGTCAATACCTAACAAGATAATCAAGAACAATACTCCTTGAACATGACATAGCATGGCCTGTAGTGTTACTGTGGCTCAACTTGGATTGACTCAGCTTGAAAAATTGCAGCTATGACTTGGCTTCATACACCTTAAATGGGAGGGGGGAGTCAATTATTACAGTATGTGTAAGGGGAACCCCTATTCTCTCTCCTATTCTCTCTCTTCTCTCTGTCTATTATTTTGACTCCTCTTATCTTCATTCCCCTATGACCTTCCTATTCTCCTCCCTCTCGACATTTCATCCTTCCCTTATTCTAGCTACGTCTTGAGCGCTGATTTAAGTGCTCAAATGTTGATCTTGCAAGTGCTTGTGTTGGCCTTTCAGACTTTGTTCTATATTCGGTAGTGTAGTCGGCAGTGGTGTCCCTAGACTTTTCTCTTTGGATTCCCACCTGCCAGGTATGCACCCTCCTCTGTAGCTTCCTGTAGGCTTATATATCTTTGGATTCCCCCCTGCCAGGCTATAGTGTGATATTCCATTAGCCTTAGGTGTTGCCCTTATAGTAGAAAAGTCTACCAACTCACCAGACTGGTTACTGTCACCATCGTCTCTGAATTGATATCTTCAGGTGCATAGCAGGACCCCTCTGGTACATTTCCTAATACTCCATCTACCTCTACTATGTCTACACCCATACCAGAAGACCCGAATCCCTTTGATTTCCAAGCGGCTTACAATGAGCTGCATCAGCGTGTTGCAGTTCTAGAGGTTGCCTTGTATGCTGAGAGAGAACAGAAGGAATTACTGGCACAACAGGTTCAGCAGACAGATGTACAGGTGCACACCTTGAACCATGATGTCACTAGCCTTATGACTGCATCCCTCTCCCCCCCTACTACTCAAAAACATGCCACTCCTGCCACTCCTACTGACTTCAATGGCGGCAGAGAAAAAGGATGAGCCTTCTTAAACCCCCTGCAAACTCTATCTTGCCCCGTGCCCGACTCACTTTGCCAGTGATCATGCAAAATTCCTGTGGGCCCTGTCATTCATGAAATCTGGTTGTGCTTCATCCTTCACCACATGTATCTTCGAAATGGAAACTAGAACCGGTTGCCCTACTCATTCTACCTGGGTCTCTTTTGAGAAGGCATTCAAGTCAACATTTTTCCTTCCTCATGAAGAAACCACTGGACCAAGCTCGAGTTACATCAATATTATCAGAATCACTGTACCATTGATGACTATATTGATGAGTTTGAAGAGCTGGTCAAGAAGTCTGGATACAGAGAACAGGCCTCCCTCATCATGAAATTCCGCCACGGCCTGGACCCTTCTATCTGGAGCCGGATTGCTAATATGGTCGAAGGAAGCCCATCAGACCATGACCTTTCTGAATGGTTTTCAGTGGCTAGGACAATCTCAGAAGCACATGCTGCTAATGAGGCCTTTCAAAGTGCCTCACATGCTATGCCGAATACTTCTACTCATCCCTCTGCCGTCTCTGTTGGTCTCAACCACAGAAACCCACACCCACCTCACCAATTGGAATCAGCACCACAGCTTCAGTTAGCCCCACCTATTGTTACCACGGGTGTCCAACCAGCAGCAATGGAGGTAGATGCTGCTCGCCATCACCAACCCAGCTCTCTTGTCTGTTATAGGTGTGGAAAACCAGGCCACTTCTTTTGAGAGTGTCCTCAGGCCTTCGATGTTCGTACCATGACTGCCAAAGAGAAGGACAAATGGATTGCCCACTTGCTGTCATCCACTGGTCCTAGAGTCGCAAGCCCTATCAAGGAAGATGGTCCAGAGCTTCAGGAAGAGGAAGAAGAGGATTTTGTGTCACGCAGCAGGTGAATAGTGTGCCCCTGCTGCTGACTTCCAATTGTTTCGCTCCATTGCTGTATAATCAGGTAAATGATGAATATACAGATTCAGAACCTGATTCTTCTGCAACAGACATTGAAATGCTAGACACACAACCCCTAACTCCTTCCCAATCTCTTCCTCACTTCTGTCGTAAAAAATGGGAACAAAATCTTCCTGCACAGTATGTTGTTGCCTCCACCCCAGGCACAAACTCCCTCTCTCTCCCAGTTGAGGTCCAAACCACTGATACAGCAGAGATCATGTCGGTTCGTGCCCTACTTGACTCTGGTGCCACTGGTCTGTTTATTGACTCAGGATTCGTGCAAGAAAACCATCTCACAGCACGACCACTCTCTCATCCTATTCCTGTGTACAATGTTGATGGCTCACCCAATGAATCTGGATCTATCACTAAAGTTGTTGATCTAATCCTGTGGTATAAAGACCATTCTGTTTTGGAAACTGTGAACTCAGAACTAAACGTTGGTGTAAGGTACACAATCAAGTTTAGTCTAGCCACTGATAGTGTTCAAGGGGATATCAACCAAAGACTATTTTAACGGAGAACCCAATTAAGAGATTCTACTCCGGTGTTCAAATAACACTATTACTTTGCAGTAACAATGCAATTCAAAGCACTTGTAGCAAGGCTACTAGTCTGGTCAAGATAATACTTGAAACTATGAGGGAGAGCATACAGGGTTCCAATGCTTTGTTTTTATATGCAATATGGGGAAAGCAGACTTGGACGACTAGGCTCAAGGTCGCAACAATTGAATGGCTGTTCAACTGAAGGACTAAAAGGATAGCCAAGAAACAAGGAGCGAAGGGACAAGACCAACAACAACAAGTTAAAACTAACTTGAGAGTTGATAAAGTCAACACTAACACAAACTAGTTAACCAGGCAAAGGCCCTACAAGCAACAGTGCCCAGATAAGATAGAGAGTGGTAGCTTTGTGCTGACACAAGCTAGTAATCAAGCTAAGGCCCTACAAGCAACAGAGCTTGATTAGATAGAAAGTGTACTACACCCCAACACTAGTTATTTGATTAGACTTAGGCCCTACAAGCAACAAAGGCTAATCGAATAGTAGTGGTGGTTGTTACCAACACAAGCTATTAATTTAACTTTGGCCCTACAAGCAACAAAGCTTCAATTAATTAGAAGTGATGATACCCAACACAAGCCAGCAGTTGATATTTGGCCCTACAAGCAACAAAGTGTCAACTAGATGGAAAGTGGTGGTTTGCTTACACAAGCTAGTAGTCTTTAACTCTGGTCCTACAAACTACAGAGCTCCAACTAAAGCAGCAAAAAGCTGAAGAGATTGTGCTTCACCCCTGCAAGGTGAGAGGCAGACTGAAAGAGGCTCCTACAGAGTTTTTCAGCTAGGTCAAGTTCTTCAGGCTTGAACTGATCTGATAGAAGACTCAGGCTTCAGGCAGAAGTGGGGTGTGAAATGTGTGTGTGATTGCTTTCTAGCTAGGCTACCTAGAGCTATATTTATAGCTCTACATCTGAGACATTCTATCTGCTTTTGGAAGGTCTGGAAACTGGTGGAACCTGGTGGAAGGTTGTGGCAGTTTCCTTATATGGACAGACCTTCCATGAGCTTCTAGCCATTTCTACACTATTAATATACAAATTCTGATTGGCCAGAGAGGCTAGAGATGTTAAGACAGTGACACTGCCTCCCTGACTATTAATAGCTGATTAAGAAAATAGAGAAATACTGCTGAATTGTGTCCATTAATGGTTTTATGCTGACCAATGAGTTGGCTTACCTCAGCTGCTGAGTTACAATAAAGGTAATTATTGATAAGCAGCTGAGTTGAAGCTGAGTTCTGGATTTGGCAGGTGTGTCGTGGGCTCTTGTGGACCATTAATGTCAACTCAGGCAGCTGTTACAAAAAATAGAGATATAAGTACAACTACTTATCAGAAACACTTGGAACCCTATAGTCAGACTCTTGAGACTATAATTACATTATAGGGATCCCTAACACATTCCGAGAGAGCCAAATTTGCCGTTACGCGCCTAGGGCGTCAACGTATGATCCTTGGCTACACCTGGCTTTGAGACCACAACCCAGAAGTCGACTGGAAGTCTCAAGAAGTAAGTCTGGCTGCACTTCCCAAGCATTTGCATGGTTCGGAATTACATCCTTTCCCATGTGGATGCATCCCTCGCCTCTAAAGTTGAGGGATATCCCCAGTTTACGTAGGAACGGTGTTCTCAGTATTGCGTCGTAGTAATCTATGTTTGCTATATCGAGTCCTCAATATTGTGCTCACTAAAATGGATGTTGGTGTGTGTTCGTTGATGGTCGACTTACTGCCAACACATGCTAGCTGTAGACCAATAGGACATTCAAGTTCAAACATCTTGATGCCTATGGCACGTATGAAGTCTTGAGAGAGCATGACTCCCTCACACCCGCTGTCTAATAGACAGTGGGCTCTGACTCCACCAATCTCCCAATATCCGGAGATTGTTTGATTGTTTATACGCGCCCATTTGGGGCACGTCTTATCATGTGGTCTGAACTGATGATTGTAGATAGGCTCAATTGTCCTATCCACGACTCCCGCATGTATCCAGAAGTCATTGTTTTGGTTTAAACCACCACTAATTGTGGTAGTTGGCTTTTGCACCATGTATGTGCGCCGCCTTTCCTCATACGATCCTCCTAGCAGACATACTCCATCCACTCGATGTGAGCTGTGTGTTCTTGTATCATCATCATCATCCCAATGATATGGCCTGATTTCTGACTGGTAATCAGCAACTAGTTTGCCGATTTCGCTCTCATGGTCATCCTGGATGTCCATTCTCTCATCTAATTTGCCACTTTGTGGCTCCTCCTCCCCTTCTTGAGCACTCCCTGAGTGCTCAACCACTTCATCCAACTGTGCACCTGCTATGCACGGTTTATTCTTCCACTGTGGGCAATTGGGCTTGATATGCCCAACTTGTCCACATGTTAGATCCCAGATCCGACCCGTGTTATTCCGATGTTTCACGTACTCCGATAAGCCTTTTCTGCTTATTTCTGACATGTCTACATTATTATTCTTAGTCACGGCTCTATCCTGATATTATCTCCATACGTCTTATCTCAATTCCCATATTCGCTCCAATTTTGGAACTCCGTATCACACACCCCTATCTTCCGTTCCCGATTTCGAAATCCCACATGTCTTAAATACATTTTCTCTCCGTCAAGCTTCTTTAGCTTGTAAATCATAATCATATCGTATCGTATCACATCGTATTGCTTCACTACTTCGTATCACTATCTTTCATACCACCCTCTATTACTACACTTCATTCGCTCCAACCTGTAATAAGGCCTTCAAACCTTGTTCGGTATTCTGATTATTCTGATCGCTCTGATCATTCTGATCATTCCAACCCTACTTCATCCGACATCTCAAACCCTCCTTGATTACACTCGCCTCCCAGAAAAGCTAGTCTTTACTCGATATTGATTTATCGTTACTCCTACCTTCCCGCATTAACCATTCCATCCCTGAATACCCGAAGCCCCCACTCATCTCTGATAAGTCTCAATGCATCATTGGCACTGACCTTCCGAATAGACCCGACCAATCGGAAACCCGATAACACTCTGGTCTTCAGTCCGAAAAACCAGGGCACTAGAGGCACTAGAAATCCAAGAGGGCGCAACCCATAAGTTGAAGCCAACACCCGTTTCGATCAGTCTTTGGATCTCTGACTTCTGAGTCATCCAGTATTTCCACGCATTTCTGAATATTGCGACTACCGACCTCGGTCAAGGAGAGCTCCGACCAAATCCAGCTCCGACCAAATCCAACCCCGACGTCAAATCCGGCAAACCATAACAGTCCGACGTCGAATCTGGCATGCATCCCTAACACCACACTCATAGCATGTTAGCTCTGTGCTACATCCTTGACCTCATGAACCTCCAGGAGGTTTCTGTGGAGGGCAAGAAGCGGTGGGAGCTCCTGATCCAGCTCTCTGTGTAGCATATACCCCTGTTTGGGGTACACTCAGCCTCGTCTCTGCTTGAGGTCGAGCATTGGGCAGACAATATGTCGTCTGCTTTGCTGCAGGGCAGCTCTGTATTGGGAGCTTTTGACGAACTTAGTACAGGCAGACTTTGACTATTCATTGAAGTAGGCTTTGCCTGCGGCACATGAGTGCTGCTGGATTCCATCTTCCGCAACCCAATGTCATATCGGGATGCATCCTCTACAGCCTTTGTGGCCTCATACAATTCAGTTATTGAACTGAATTCTGTTGTGTAGCCTAGTTTTAGGACTTCATGATGCACTGCTTCTCGAAGCACTGCTATGAATGGTTTGCAGATTGTATACTCATCAGGCAGATGTATCATCCACACTGAGTACTTTGTAATGTCATTCAGTAATTCCTGAATGGTTCTAGTCCCTTGCACAATTGTGTCGAACTTGTTTGACGCATGTCTGTGTGTGGGTGCATGTAGGAATAGCTGTTGTAACCCAGCGATTGCACTCTCAAGGGTCCAGTCGACTACAATTCGATCATGATGCTCAATATTTCAAGCATACCACTCCAATGCTTTGCCTTTGAGGCAAGCACCCAAATAGTTCAACTGGAGTTCTGGGCTGGACAGACCCAGTAAGCTATTCATGCCTAGCCATCTCAGGATTCCTGAGACGAAGTTCTTGAATTCTTTGAGATCTGCTTTCCCAGAATATTCTGCTGGGTGAGGTAGTTCTACTCTGGCTTTAGCAAGCACAGATTTGTCGGGCTCACTGTCCTTGTATTTCTCAAGGGAAGCTCGCACCATCTTTGTGACTCCATCTACATAAGTAGACAGATTTCCTACTACCTCCTGAACCTCTGTTCAGGATCCGTAACTGTTAGTGATATCGCACACGGTATCGCTTGTATCTGCCTGTGCGGGTGGGGGACGTGATTACTCATGTCCTGCTGCACCAGTGGATTGACAATGTCATTGTCGATCTGATACAACAGTCAATGTTTGTCAGCTGTTAAAAACACATCCCTCAGTCTATGACTGCTGCTGAGGGTGGATCGAGCCACTCTCGCTGACTCGATCAGCTTGTTGAAGGCATCACCTTTGACTCTGGCCATATATGCCTCCTCGACTAGGTTATCTGCATGTTTAGCATGGAGTTCTAGCACATGGTGCTTCCATCGCACTGCCTTATTTTCGATCCTATCCCAGTGATTGAACTCATGTTCAAGAGTAATGTGAGTGCTAGTCTTGGTACTGACACTATTAGCATCAGACTTCATCATTTCTCACAGTGACTGTTGAGTCACTGCCTTGAGCACTTCCTGCTCATTGCATGTTCTTTTCGATCTGTGAATTCCTTCACGGATATTTTCTCTATCACGAGCCTCCAGCTCATGATCCATCCCTTCCTCAGTACACCAGCACATACTGATGCTATCCTGCTCCAGGGTAGCACTAGCTTCACAAGAAACATTTCTGTTGCTCAGTCTGGACAGAGGTGGCATCCTCTGTCTGTCTCATTTCTTGCAAGCCTTTTCAGCCTCGCGGTCAACTTCACGATCCCTATTGGGATTGTTTCTACGTTCGGGGGCCTTTCCACATAAAGGTCCTTGTACTTCCTCCTCCAGGGACTGTATTAACAGTTCCATACCGTCTCCTAAGGTTTGGAGTTGGTTCGTGGAATCATCCGCTGCACGAGCTGCTTTGGCCGCTCATTGGCTCACTTCACGCATAGTATCTACGTGTCTATGGCTCTCTTTGAGGGCCGTAATCATCCAGGCAATGTGTTCGGTTGTACGCTCGTATTGCTGGGTGTCTTTGTCCTGGTGTATCGACCCATGCTCTACTGTCCCTGTTTGGGATGGCAAACTTCACAATCTGCAATGTTCTTGAACATGCGGGAGCTGAGACATTTGCACTCCTGGCAAATTGTCTGTGTCGCTCGTCGGCACTTCTCTCAATGAGTTGAGAGACAATCATAACTTTGAACTGGTTGAAGTTCTTTTGGTTTTCTTAACGGGCGATATCTCATCCATTTCTGATTCCTCTGGCGCGGATCTCATTAGATCCACCACTACTCACTTTCAACTCATGGAGTCAGAAGCTATGGGTGTTGTAGTTCTATGAGAACTAGATATCCTCATCAATGTTTCCACATGCCTGTCCACGTCATGGGCAGGCTCAACTCTCCTGTCTGGGCCCTTTGCTGTGGCTCCAGACATATCTGGATCCTCTCCAGATCTAGATGCTCGGCTTTGAGCTCTTATCGAAGTCATAGATCTTTGATCTATCAGCCACTCTGTGGCGTTCTTCTATTGATTTAGAAGAATCAACAGTAAACAGACGGAATCAACAGTAAATGTCTGTTTACTGTTTCTGAGAATTCCGGTGAGTGTTAAACTCATCAGTTTGGGTAAAAAGATCGGTTGATCTTTTTTGGGTTTTATCGCAATGCTGCCAACTTAATTGGCAGTCAAAATGTAAGATTCTTACTTTCACACTAACAGACTGAGCCAATATATTTATTGGTGTCTGCAATGGTGTAGTTACAAGTAAAATTACCTGCTTATCTAATTACTTGTGGACAACTGTATAGTTGTCCACTATCTACAAGTGCCCCTAGTGGGCGGCTTATATAATACAACCCATAGGTCACTCTGGTGACTTATATACCTTAGATAGTAGCATATATGCTACTATAAGAATCTACATTCTTAGTACACAAACTCTCCTGAAGCTTAGCTTCCCAATGAAGTGTGTTTTATAGAATTTAATATAGCTGTTGAGGAGTAGCTAAAACTTACAACAGGCCCTCTGTTGCGTGGGACAGGCACCGGAACCTGGTGACACATTTGTAATGTGGGTGACATTATTCATTTTAGCATCTCAAATAGCAACTGAATGAAGTGGGATTACGTAAGTGTCCACATGTGTCCATTGTGAATATTTGGAGTAGATGAAATTTATGTAACACCTCATAGACCCATGGAGGAGTTCATAGTCGATCGGTATGGTTCAGCAAGCTTGACACCTAGTGCCTTGCTGATGCACCCGCGCAGAAAAGTTCAGTGCTCAACCACCCCAAGCCACCATACTCAGACCCCGAACACATCAAAATATCACGCTTTGGCCACACATTCCCAGCGCTAAGTAAAGGTCGAGATCAGCAGGTGCTGGAGAGTGAGTTTTGAATCCGTTGGATCATGTGAGCATGCAAAGTAAGTCTATTCCCTCATATTTTTTCAGAGCATTCTAATTATAATACACAGACCATACCATATCATTGAGTCCCGCTTTCGAATCCACCATCAACAGGCCACCGCACGTTGTGGAAGTGGATGAGGGTGGTTGGGATGCGAGTGAGTGCGGATTTGGTGTGCTTGAATGATCAAGTACATCTGGGACCCAAGAGTAGGTCCAGGAGGGAGGTAGGGATCCTTCATCCTGAGTAGTAGATATCATCTCGCATGTGAACAAACTCTTGTAATCAACAACTATGAATGAACTTACTTCATGGGTTGGTAGCCAAACAGACGAAACCTCAGCAGACGACATGAGGAGTTCTGCAGAAGGAAGCAAGGAAGGAAAGTCATGGGCGGTGATGCCCCCCAAGCTTCGATCCTGCAACCCCTTGGCCTCAAACTCAAGATCACGTCGACATACATCTAGTTTTTGTAACATCAGAAGAGCTGCAGCAGCAGTTTTTGTTGCTCTCGAGCTGCCTTTTGGCCTCCCAGGAGTTCGCAGGGAGCTGGCCACAACAATGGCCTCATTGATTACATTTAACTGCCTGTGCGTTTCTCGTAGCTCCTCATCAATTGAAGCAAGTTTGCGCTTTTGTACGCACACTTGTGTGAGGTTGTTGAACATAAGGAATTCGTGCCAAGGTGTGCTATGAGACTTACCGCTACGAAGCACTGAACGTCCCGCACACCTGAAATACATTGGTTGTTGGTCTCATTGATGAATTCCAGCCTCACACATCAAGCCAACACTTCTCACAGCACGTACATCATACTGTAAGCCACACATTATGGCAGCCAGCAGGGTAAGCCCCGTTCCGTCCCTATTTACGTTACGATGCGCTTGTTTGTTTCCATTGGATGTCAAGGGCGCTGCTTGCCACACTTCTAGTGGTATCTTGCTGGCAGGCTGGTAGATCGTGGGGATGACAAAAGGTGAACCGACTTCTTTGTCATTCATCCATGCTAATAATAAATTGCTCAAGCACTAAAAACTTTGCCAAAGATATATCACACTCACCTGCGGATTTGGAACCGCCGTGTCGAATGAGATTTTTGATCTCTTCGAGATCTGGTACAGGGGATGATGAAGACAAGCTATGCATTGTGGTACGTACTTCATCTGTAATGTGGTTTCCTAACTTGTGAATTCCACGCTGAAAATGATTGACGCACAAATGATAAAAGTGTGCGAGGTGTTCATATGGTGACAGGGCACTCAGCACGCACGCGCATGCATACTTGCACCTGTGGACCAAATTCTGCGAAAGATGAACACAAAGTGACCAACCCCTTGAAACACTCCGTAAGTTCTCCCAGAAGTGTTATCCAAAACAGGTTTCAGACTTACCTAGGGCCTGCCCTTTGTGCGCATCAGCAACCATTACCTCATAACCTGAGCTGTGGATGTGCTTAAACTTGACAGCCACCCCAGTATCGTCCTCCGCTATTTTGAACACAAGCTTAAACATCACGAGATGGGCAGGAGCTGATCCTGAGGTCACGAAAACACGTGCGCAGACAATTGCTTCGTTACAAAATAGGTAAGTAGCATCCAAGAGAGAAAAGGCATTGGTTACTCACATCTCATGTCATCAGGAAACCAAGCCTCAATCTCAAACTCCTCAAATCCATCTGCGCGTTTGAATGAAGTGTCTATGGTGGGACGTTTCATGGTCATGAGAAAACCACTCATAGATGGAAGCATGCATATGATGATTGTGAATGGGTCCAGCCCAGGGAGTGTAACTGTTTCTACCGCACGTACATATTGCTCAGACGGTGGAAGCAGTTTATGCTGTTGACATAATTCCTTTGCACCTGTATGCAGAGTAGGTGAGATTTTAGATTCAAGTCTATGTTCAGAAGGTACTCCAAGCCGACCTTTTAACCCAGACCCGTTCGGAAAGTATTCAGCCTGCATTAGATCAATGAGGTGGGCCGTGTGGTCCATGTTTCCTAATGATGGGTGAAGTGCTGAAAGCAAAGGGTCCTGGAGTCCAGTCCAAAGAAGCCGATTTTGAAGGGTGGCCATAAAAGCTGAATCCAGAGAAAGCCGTCGAGGCATAGCATCCGCAAGCTGCCAGTTCAGGCCTCAAAGAAATGAGTTAAAGATTTCTATTATGGTCATTGGGGTTTTTGTTGGCTGAGGGTCTATGTGTGAGTGCGGACTTTGAGACACAATGATGATTTGAGGGCATGACAGCAAGTCATTCGGTACATATATTTCAAACCGGGTCTGACACACTTTTTGGGGCTCCAAAATTCCCTGTTCCAGCCTCCCATTGTCAGTTCTGTGCCAATGCGCTGAAAACACATCTTTAGTCATCAATCAATACAACCAAGCCAAGCAGAGTGAACTTACAACACAGTTGTTTTTGCTCTCTGCATGTGGCTACATATCCACAGATATGCAATGGGCCATATCCAGCCGCTTTGGCATCTAACTCTACTGTTCAAGTGTAGCAGGTATCATTTTCAAGGAGGGCGGTGAGGTACTTTATGTCATATTCATCTAGTTTGGTGATAATTAGGTGTCCTTTGTGACCTTTGCACCAATGCTCGCATCTGTGAGTTGTATAATTATATGTTTGAGGAATAATTGTCTTTTACTAACTTTGTATATGGCTTTCCATGGCTGCTGATATGCAACTGGATCCTCCCATCACATACGGGATAAAGCTGTGCACGTATATCAAATGGGGGGCTGAGTTCATCAATGATTGATTCATGCTCATCATGGTCTTCATGTTCATCCCAAAATATAGGTTCTGCTGCATGGCATCTCTTTGATGCCACTGTAACAAAAAACGCAAGAGTCTTCAGAAAGACCTCACGGTGTGCATCCAGTGAGAATCCTGCACTCTTTGGGGGGCTTGTCTGGGTCAAGTCGCAACTGGGATTTGACTCGGCACCAACAAACATGCAAACCTTGATTGACCAACCTGTGTTTTGTAACAGAACAATTAAAATGAGGTGATAAAAATTGAGATGAACAACTCACAGCTGACCTTTGTCTGATAGCATGGCACTGGCTCCCTGGGGCGTGAACTGGACTTTGGTAAGTAGCAGCCAATATTTTTGTGGCCGCCTTTACTATCTCCAAGTGAGTACTGCAGATTATCTTTGGGATGTATATACTGTGATGGATTGATTGCAAAAATGTGGGCAATTGCAACTCCATGCGAGCTCCCGGTCTCGGGGTACTCAACGATGGCTTCGAAGGGGTGATCAATAATAGCATGAACTACTGATTTGCGTGTCAACTTGAACTCCCGGGGCATAATCTGCTCATTGGTGAGCAAGATTGCTTTGGGAGCCTCATACCGAAGGTTCGGAATGGATATTAGACGTTCAAGAGGGCTTGGGGACACTGTTCGAACAGCATGCAGAGAGTTTAAAACTTCGTCTGGAGATTGATCAAGAGGAATGTCAAGCCCAGAGTCTAACAAGAGTTGCTGAGCATCCTTAACAGCTTGCCGCTGCAATGCTGTTAGAACCATCCAGACTCAGAGATAGCACTGCAAGCATCTAACTTATTTTTTATTGTCAAATAGGTCAAATATTCTTAGTATGTCATTACTCCACTCTAGGCCACTGGTTACATGACGAAAGGTCTACACAGTTAAATATGCGGTAGTTTCAGAGTTCATTTAGCCCCAAAGAGCTTACATGCATGTGCAGGGACAGGTCACAACTGTCCAATCACAGGTGCAATCAAATTGGCGCGTCTTTTACACGTAAGTTCCTTAAATTTTTTTCGTAGATTTGCTCTCTCGATTCTCTATGGAATATATGTAGTATACCATTACTCCACAAACTCCCTGGTTATGAAAAATACCACTCGTCATTCAATATTCAGTGCTCATGTGAACGTCATACCAAGACCACCTGATGGTCTTGTCAATATGCTGTTCCATCGCGTGAGCCAACATGTATTGATATAAAGAGTGAAAGTACATTGTTAGATATTTCAACATCACACTACTAGTAGATGGTGGCCTTTTATTTGAAACCCCTGACTCCTGAAGAAGAAGCTCTTATCAAGCCTGTGCACGAGCAAGCAGACCATTCACCGAACATCACTATTGTGATCCCAGGCTATGGCACTACTGAGATGACCTAGTAAGATTTCCTCATTTACTATATCATTTGTCCTATGACATTTCGTGTTCTTCAGTCCAGTTGCCCATCTCACCAATGTGAAAATCATCACTCTCAACCTCAAAAAATATCTGGAAACCCATAATGTCATATTGTATTGCTTTTGCCTCTTAGTATCTAAGAGCAAACAGCAAGACAATTCTTGTATTCTCGCGGTTCGTGCTTCCCGAGAATACTACACAATGTCTACCTGTCTGAGATGTGGCCACCAAAGTAAGTTTCCTCACATTGCAATTCATCAAAATGGTCCATTAATTATAACACCAGTCAACTGGGACCTAAAATGAGTCGAAACCACCTTGACTAGGGACTTTCTGGATCCCCAGTGGGCTGGCCAGAGACACGGTGCGTATTTTGACATTCGCATTGTTCAGGCTCATGAACATGCCTGGTCATAAGTGCATCAAATTTTACCTTTCTTCCCACCTGCTTCAGCTCAGAATATGTCTATTCAGAAGGTGACATCCACGGTCACCAAACTCTGTAGGACATCATATGCTCAGATGACACCCTTTAGCAAGCCTAAACACCATATGCATTGTTTCTACATACAGTGTCTTAAGCTGATCAATTATTCAGTTCCCTCCCTCTCGCCAGTCAAGCGCTCCCAGCGCGTGATTGGTGATGTGCCAGCACACACACTAGACTCAACTCCTTCCACTGCATCTGTCAATGCTTACAAAATGAGCACGGCACCTAGGATAACCGACAAGCCGTTCAATTTCTTCTTTCCGACCTCCAGTACCACCTCCGTAAGGTCACCTAATGCAGTCGGGGGTCCATCATCTCAGCCATTCGGAGCGTTACACTTCTCTGCATCCCCAAGTCCACCACCAACCTCACTGGTTTACCGGCATGTGATGCAGCATGCAGATGATCCAATGACCGGAGTCACCAAATTTGAGTGTACCGATCTATTTGAACAGTGTCAGCGCTGCGGAAAATGTTTCAGCACAGAGGCTTACCATAAACATATACTGCTATATTTTTAAGTACAGTAGTTCAACTCAAATGGCCCCAAAAAACTTGTTAGAGCTCACCAATTTACGACTCCTGTGACATCCCTTGCACCAGTTCAAAACTTTGAGCCAAATTTGAATTTGTCAGCTGGATGAGTCAGCAGAAGCATAATTTAACTTACATCAAAGTCAAAGTAAGAGCAGCTCAAGCAGCTTGAGTTTATAGTCGATTGGTATCATTCGATAAGTCTGGAAAAGGGAGGTACACCATTTCCTTGGTGCAGACAAATGAATCTAGGGCAATACGTACTTCCTGCGTGAGGACCCCTGCAAACACCTGATAGTATACTTTTATATGATAAATGTGCTCCGTATATATAACTCACCAACAGACAGGCCACGTGACCTAAGGATGCTAAGTTCTAACCCTTCGTGCATTTGTCAATTATCAACGGATTGCTTGTATCTAATCGAAGTTGTTGTGACTCAGGAAAGGCAGTCCCCATCTCTTCCTCCAATCCTGCACCTTACCTCATTCTTCCTGCAATTAAAGACCTTGTTTAAACACACTAGTATTTCAAGTATGCATTTGACGCTTGTACATACAAGACTTTCGTCTGCTCTCTTGTTCTCCATTTGCCGTACTCCTTGATCTCTCATGCGCGGAGTAACACAATGGATTCTCAAGCTCAGAACCCTGCACACCACAAGCGGTGTTGGACATGGACATTGGAACCTACTTACTGCTAACCCTGACAGACTAGTAGTGCACAGAATGTTCTGCAACTCCAGAAACCTTCCTCCCCACTGATGTACAGGCCTCATAGTCGCAGCTTGGAACCAGGTGTGCTGGAAGCCTGCGCGGGTGGCGAGCCCAAAGTCGTGGAATGCATCACAGGGGGAGGGGGCGATGAAGGTGGAGAAGGCGCCCGAGGCGTGGAGGGTGCCGCAGAGGTAGTGGGCTTTGGTGAGGTGTGGGGGGAGGGGCGGGGGCGGCGAGGAGGGCAAGGAGGAGGTGGATGGCATCTGTTGTGAGGCAGGCGATGGTGGGGTCCGAGAGGGAGACTTGCGCTGTGGGGAGGGGGGCGGCAGTGGTGCCGCTTCCATCGGTGGGTGAGGAGTGTTGTTGGGTGATGACGTGGTTGACGAAAAAGGATGTAGGGACGTGTGGGGGCGTGGGCTCTGGGGACGGGGCACGCTGTAGTCCTGCAGCGAGGACTGCGAGTAGCCTTGCCCCTGGGGAGGCGACTGGTGGATATGGCTGTAGGACTGTGCCTGCGGGTGCGGGGCATACTGGCCCTTGGGCAGGGACTGTGGACACAGCTGTGCGCTGCTGGAGCATAAGAGCCTGTAGACTCGAACCAGTCTCTATATCTCTGACAACATTTAGAACAACTATCTTCTAAATCGTCTGCCATAGTGAGACTGGGTTCGAGTCGTCTAAAGAGCCTGTAAGAGCAGATTGATCACGTGAATAGATATTAGAAAGCCTTCACTAGAGTGTTGTCTAAAATGTCTACATAAATGGTCCACGGGGTCTGTGATGCGTCGCAGAGTCAGAAAATGGACAGAGGGAGATAGCGGAGGTGTTTATAAAATTTTGATGGAATTAGTCAGCACCGGACCTTTCCGAATAATACCAATCGACTGAAGACCGAAGCAGCTTGGCGTGTTCGGGGTCAGCGTGTGGTGGCTTGAGGTGGTTGGGGAGCTGAAGTTTTCAGCGTGGGTGCGTCAGCAAGGCACAGCGCGTCTACCTAGCCGAACCGTACCAATCGACTGAGCACTGCCCATGGAGCGGATCCATGGATCGGGCTCCCACGTTCCGGACTTCCTGTCGTTCTTCCATTTTCGAAACTTGTCCCCGTAGGAAGTAGAGTAGAGTAGCCATCGTCGTCCAGAACACCTGTCAAAACTGTATTGTAAAACCATTGCAATTCAAGGATTCAACATTACGATCACCTCCTAGTTCTAAGTTCAATAAATCTACTCAGGCTACATACTACTGCTGAGCATTACCCGTGAAGCGCGCAGTGTTGAAAATCACAGCCTGTATGTAATAGAACAGTAAGTTCCGCGGAACCTTCTCGAACCATGGCAAGTTCCTACTCAAAATATGGTTCTCGTCCATGCGGTCCCCAACACTGCCTAACTTCTTGAAGACCCGGAACGGAAAAATCTTCCAAAATTTTCAATGCGCATAGCCTAATTATGAACCCTGTAGCGAAGCTGAAAAACGGTCTCACTGTAAAAGCGACATTTGGTAAATGCCTTCGCTTCGAAATTTGCTTGATCCATATGAACTTGCCCATAAGGCTTTCGGGATCGGCGACCTCTGTACAACAGAGGCATGTTCCATCTGATGAGTTGATGCGAATGCATCACTGTCGATCATGGGGCCTTGTTGATTAACTCCACTCTTTGATATGTTTAGGATACAACCCGAAGCTTTAAGAGCTCCCAACCTATGGTGGTCAAGTCCGCTAAGTTACCATGTACAGACTCTTATCTGCTTTCGTTGTCATGGCGGCTCTTAGGCTGGTTGTAGCCTTAGCAAAGTTCGACAACACAGTCTATCTTATTCGTCATGGAGAGAAACCCGCAGATGGCGGCCAAGGGCTCGATCCTCAAGGTGAGGAGAGAGCACAATGCCTCACAGGGGTATGGTCAACATGATTGTCTTATTTTTTTTTTGTCATGGAACACTTACTATCATGATGTGGAAGCAGGTCTTTAGTCCTTCGTCTCCCTTTGACATTGGCTACATCCTGGCAGAGATGCCACAGAGCAATGGAGATCGGACGAGGCCACTCATGACTGTGACGCCGCTGGCAGAAGAGCTTGGCTTGACGGTTGACACCAGCTGGTGCGTTTCCAATCATCGAAAATTGGTGGACATTTGGGTTAATTGCCGTTTAGTGATCGTAATGATTCTGACTGCGTTGCCGATGCTGTGGTTGCTTTCGCAAAGAACAACACTTCTAACATCTTGATATGCTGGGTAAGGGTGAAGTCGCGGTATCTTGATTATAAAATAACCGGCGGCTCATAACTTTAGGAACATGGTGAAATCAAGGACATCATGAAATCCATGAATGTCAAGAAGCCACCGTCATACCCTAGCGATGCGTGAGTTCTCCAGAGAAAACGTAAAACCTTAGTAAGGATAATAACGGCTCACGATTTCGCAGGTTCAACCTAATATTCACCGTCCAGGACCAGAAATTCATTTCACAAACGTCGGAGAACTGCACGGGACTAGATAATACTACATCAACAATTGATGCGTAGTGTAGGTTACAGTTTGAAAATAGTATGATGGCTTGGTCTAGTTCGAGCCAAAAATTGGAGGCGTGCGGTTGTGAATCTGTGATACGACAGTGAAATCATAGTAGACTGAGCCTCAGGCCTCAGGCTTCAGCTTGCATCAGGAAAACGGACAAATCGTAGGTAGTACTAGCTGGCATACCTAGGCGCCCTAGCGTGGCTGCGTCGGCTAAGATTCTGGCCGATATCCTAGAGGCCAGATTGTAGGTAGACCGTAAGGCTGGCCCATAGTGCAGTTATATGCGCCGACATGATTCTATTCTAGCTGTATGCGCCGACATGTATATATTCCAGCTGCATGCGCCCCACTCTAGCTGTATGCACCAACACGCACATATTCTAGCCGCACGCGCCAACACGCACACATTCTCGCTACATATGCTGACAGCTATGTAGTGCAGCCAATGCAGAGACTTTAACCAGGCCTTACAGAACTATTATACCATATTTCCGATAGGTTCAGTATTTTCATGTTTCATTGATAACCAAAAAACTTTGAATTACTAAAATTAAGGCTGACTACAAATTAAGCTGTGCAATGAACCAGTTGCACAAAGAAAGAACAATATTATGAAAGTTGAGCAATCTCAGCCGCAAGGGCAGCTTCAGACAAGCCGCCAGAGAAGGTTATGGTGTCCGATTCCTCACCAGAAATCTTGGCTGCAACCCTAAATTGCATCAATATCGACACAAGAGATTACAAATAAAAAAGACAACACCTGCCCTCATCCCAAAACCTGTGCTGCGCTGCAGCACATAGGTCAGGGTGACATTCTTTGAAGGTCATGAGAGCATCAATGTACTTCTGGTAGATGGGGTGATAGTCGTTAGCCGCAAATTTCATTCGTTTATTGCAGTCGGCCCCAGGAATGTAATGATCTAAAGCAAAATGAACCTGTAGCAAAATACACAATCAGAACAGTTAGCTTAACAACTGAAGCACTCACCAGTGTACATGCAAGAGCGATCAAAGGGAGAGGAATGGGTTTGAAGAGATCCAGGGCCATTGACGCAATAGGCAGGTGGCCTTGGAAGGCGAGCATATTAATAGCTTGAACAAGAATCGGATGGCCAAATGGGGGTTCCTTATGAAGGATTAACTAAATATATTGTGAATAAAAAAGAAAACATGCAGTAAATAAAATAAAATACCTCACAATTCCACTGGCTCCGTCAGACCATGCCATGCTCATTGAAAAAAACCAAGGGGTAGACTAAATTACCATTGTCTAGAAGGCCTTGCGCGATCAAAGGTCGGATCTGGGGGTCGGCAGCATTGAGATGGTAGGAGATTGGAACGAGTTTGATTAAATGAGCAGCTGGGGCCCCTCACATCATGACGGCAAGAGCGTGGACCTAGTGATACACGTCAGTACAAACTAAAATAATATAAAAGGAAAACTCACCAAATGTTCAATGTCTTTTGAGAACGCAACACTTGTGCCATTGTTGGGTCCATACTCGTTGTGTGCCAATTCCCATGCCTCACGAGCGAAAATGCGGCGCAAACTGGACTGTTCGGGGAACGTGTGCTGGACAAGAATACGTGTCTTGTATGTGAGCTGTGCATGGGTAAGGATAAGACGGGTAGAGGGAGTGGTGGAGCCAAGGGTGGGGTTGGCGGTGAAATTGGGCAGACGGGAGCTGGGGCCTGACGGCATGGTGGGCACCTTGTCCAATGAATGCACCATTGGAGCCTCTTTGCTGCCTGACTCCAGGTCAGATGGTGCAAGGGAAGGGAAACGGTCATCGGATAGTGCGTGATCCCGCCGTCAAGCAGGGGAGGGGTCTAGGGCGTTGGATTGGCCATGAGGCGCCAGGCCAGAAGAAGAGGGGAGATAAGAGGGAGGCTGAGAAAGGGAGGGGTCTGGGGCGTTGGATTGGCCATGAGGCACCAGGCCAGAAGAAGAGGGGAGACAAGAGGGAGGCTGAGAAAGGGAGAGGTCCAGAGAACTGGATTGGCTATGCAGCGCCTTGCCAGAAGAAGAGGGGGGATGAGAGGGAGGCTGAGAAAGGGAGGGGTCTAGAGAATTGGATAGGCTATGTGGCACCTGGCCAGAAGAAGAGGGGGGACAAGAGGGAGGCCGAGAGGGAAAGGAATGATCGGATAGAGAATGAGTCGACAAACAAGACAGGGAAGCCGAAGTTGAGGATGAAGGCTGATGGTAGTCTGGGTAACCATAGAGATGGGATTGAAGGGCTGCAGCCGTGTGCGGTATCTTGATGTGCTTCGACGCACCAGTCAATGCGCTCAGGCCAGATGTACTACCAGCTGGTGCACTCCCGCTGGATGTGCTGCCAGCTGGTGTACTCAACTTTCTCTGGAAAGTTAAACTAACATAAAAATAAAAAAAAAGAAATCACAGGATGCTCTTACCTTGCTTGGGGGTTTCTGCAAGTCAAGATGTGGAACAGTAAGCGAGGTGCATGATGATGGCACACTCATCGTATCAACACAGGAAGGAGGGGGGCGATCGGGAGGAACAAAGGGAGGAACGTTAGCAGACGGGTCGGTGTTGTTGTTGTCACCGCCATCGGCTGACAGCAGCGGCTCCACGAAGAAAGGGTTGTTGTCCTCGTTTAATGTTGGGGGGCTGAACATAGCACCTCCAATCCCAGGCGGAGGGCCCCAATCAGGAAGCTATGTAAAATTAACGTAAGAAATAAAAGAAATAAAAAAGACTTGCTGCAGGTGGCACTGCTGCGTTCATTGACTTAGATACTAAGGGCTTTTTGGGGCCAGGTTTCTTGGTCTTAGGAGGTGGTTTGGGATTGGTTGGTTGAGCGGATGGGGCTTGAGAACAAGTGATGCGCATGGATGAAGCTGGTGGGAAGGAA
>MU134564.1:10285-63407 GCA_015039355.1 Ramaria rubella
TTAAGGTGGTTTTAAAGAGAAGCTTTTTATTATTCACACACTCCTTATTATCCTTTCACAAAAACTTTTCTAACTTCTTATTTGTACTCCTCATCCATGCCTGAACCTCCAACATTTCCTTTTGAACCCCCCATTACTGCATTGTTAGCAACAATCCACTGTTGTGCTAACTGATCCATCTGATCAGCTCCTTCCACCATTGAATCCTGCAAGCTTTGCAGGGCGCTGATTCCGATAACATCGAGACAAAGTCACTTATGAGGGAGGGCAAATAGGCGATTCCACTGGCGATGAATCTGGCACAAGGTTGAGGGGGTGTTTAGCATCACAAGAAGGTTGCAAACATGTCGAAGGAATAGGGAGTAGAGAGGAAGGCCCAGCGATGGTAGGTGACACGGATTTGAGGCGTCCCATGCTCTTGGACGAAGTAGTGATGGCCTTGCCCTTCCCTTTGGTGTGTTTGGCTACACAAGAGGCTATCAGTGATGGCAACCACAAACGAACCATTCACTTACGATTTAGGCTACACTGCTTCCCATCGCGACAACATTGTCCACATACACACCCTGGCAACCCGTAACACCAATAACCGTGGCGATCACACATCTCGCATTTCTTTTCGTTCTCAACGACGATACCCTATTGGACGTCAACAAGGAAATAAACAGTCAATGAGGAAATAACTTACATCGACATATACAATGCCAGCGATATGATACACCAGCCAATCACCATACTCTGCTGGCATACCTATCCGATGTGTATTGGCAATCCCAACACCACCCAGAAGCTTAGCTTAGCGTCGTGGAACAATGGCGATATCATTGTGGG
Source organism: Ramaria rubella (assembly GCA_015039355.1). Lineage (NCBI taxonomy): Eukaryota > Fungi > Basidiomycota > Agaricomycetes > Gomphales > Gomphaceae > Ramaria > Ramaria rubella. The sequence goes on from MU134564.1 coordinate 11,117, forward strand.
CCAATTGATCAACCACTTTGTCTGTCAAATCCTCTGTCAGCGCCCCTTTACTGAAGAGTGGGACTACTGGGATGGACAGAATCGCCTTCGGAGGTGGAGTATTGATTTGTGGATTCACTAGATCCACAGCAGCTATCGCTAAGGGATTGGGTGAAGCCACTGTGAAACCCCCCTATTGACAACAGTCAGGAACAATCAATAAGAAAAGACACGATTACTTACCTTCATTACCGATAACCAAGACTTCGCTGCCTCGATATCGCTTCGAATCTTCGTCACTTCGGCTGGAATTGTGAACTTCAGCTGTATGGATAGACGAGCCTCCATTGCATCCAACAGCTCATCCTGTTATCAATATCTATTAACGACAGAAGTCAACAAGAAGTGGTCCTACTCACATCTATTCCCTCCATTTCCTTCACCCACATCCCGATTTCTTCGAGGAGATTTTTGCATTGCTCGGGTTCAGTCAATGCCTTGGTCTGGAACTGTCTTAGTAGAGTATTGAAGGAAGGTGCCATTGGAAACCGAATGAAGACTCGTTCAAGGTTGTGCCCACTTTTATGTTAACGACACGTGCTGCACACGGACCAGGTCACATTATTGCTGGTATGCCGCCCAATGCCTATCAGGACATGCACAGACCACAAGGCTATCCGACAAATTAAAGCAATTTTATATATGCATCACTGGGGCTCTGAACTAGAAAGGGGGCTACTGTCATGATTCGACACCTAACGACACTTATCACAGTTGCTATCCCCTCCACAACTTACTGACACTAGCAATCCTAGCGATATTTGGCGTCCAAGATCAGATCACTCAACCTAATAACTGATTGTCAATATATGCGGCTTCAATAATAGTAGATAGGAACATCAATTACCACGACAGTTACAACTCCATTTAGTATGTAGCCCACATGGTGTCTGTCCAACTTCAGTGAATACGTCTAGTATAAAACAGTAGGATAGAACACATGTATTTCTTTAGTTCTATTATCATAAGTCTTCCCCCTCTCTTTACTTGGTGTCGTCTACACATCTAAGTCAAACGATGAGTCTAATGACTAATCTGAACGCATCACCTTCTCATCTCTATCTCTCTCTATTCTTAACGATCAACGTTGATAACATCGCCAAGACTCTGTCTGCTAAGTAAATTCTACTTTCTTCTTTCAAACTCCCTCTCTATTCCAGTTTTGACAAGTAGGCACCATCACGGCACCATTCATTGAACTGTCTTAGTCTGTATACTTTGCATACATTGTCGATAACACTTCCGGCTTCGTCGGAAGGGTTTTCTTAACCACATTCGTTGTTACTAACCTTGTTCTACCAAAGATAACAGGTCAAAAGCGGTTTTTGACATAAGGAAAATGATTTCCCAAAGTGAGATTCTCTCCCTCCAATAGATGTGATCTTGTCGGAGTATGTAGCAGAATATTGATGATCGCTTGTCGGGAATTGGAAGAATCGATGTAATGGATTTTCCTATCGTAAATGCGCCGAATTTTCCACATTGTCATTGTGAGTTGAGGTGTCATCAAGCATTGACATTGGATGTTATGGCAAGTCAAAGGATGTCGCAGTGAAGTCAGATTTTTGGAGATTTGGAAAAACACAGATGGCAGGTTTCCCAAAGACATGTCATAGAATTGAATCTTCTTGTTGAGGAGTGCAGAAACTAGGTACTACCCAATACCCTGTCAATCAACGGATTGTAGTGGGTGGGTTAGTGGCGTTCCCAGCACATCGGAACAATTAGGAACAAGTGTTGTTATACATAATGTAAGAGCGACCAGATTTTTCGCTCGACAGGGAGGACATGATTGGCATGGATCACCAACTAGGTGTTTGCAACATAATATGTCGTTGGTGACGGAAGGATGGAGACCGGCGGAAAGCGGGAATCCAAAGGGACGGTGTCAATGAAAACCAAGATTGTCCTTGCATTTTTGTGGCATGAAATCAATGAGTAAATTCATTATTTCTCACATTTTACATCCATTTCCCATGCCTAAAAATGTGAAGTATGTACCAGATTTTCAGGTCCTAAAACTTGATAAAAAAGCAGCATTTTTGGGAGATTTTTCAACCAGAACAGTGAATGAATAATCTGTAAGGAAAAAGCATTTTTATCACATTTTTTACACTAAAAATATGCTCATGTCCCCAGTGCCTGTAGTATTAACTTGCCGTCTTGTCTGAGGATGTTGGAAAGTTTTGGTGATGGCAATGTCGGGGTTTGGTCGGAAATTGCTGCCATGTATTGTGAGTCATCACAAGGATGGTTGGAAGTTGCATTGTCAATGCCGCTCAGGATTGGGTCAGGTTTGAAGTCTTCGTTTGCGAGGCACTTGTTGAAAAAACTGGGGTACTCGTGAACGTTTGATGGGTTGACAACATTCTCGGTAGATGTGTCAGTGTCATCAAAATCATGTGTTTGAATTCGGGTGTTGGAAGACATTATAGAAATCAAGAGTGTTAGCTTGTAAATAATGTTAGGGACATGTGCCGGATTCAACGTCAAGGTTAGGATTTGTTGGATTCGATGTCGGGGTCGGATTCAGAACTCTCCTTGACCGAGATCGGTAGTCACAATATTCGGAAATGCGTGGAATACTGGATGACTGGGAAGTCGGAGATCCAAAGACTGATCTACATGGGTGTTGGCTTCAACTTATGGGTTGCACCCTCTGGGATTTCTAGTGCCCTGGTATTTCATACTGAAGACCGGAAGGTGTTATCGGGGTTCCGATTGGTCGGGTCTATTCAGAAGGTCAGTGCCAATGATGTGTTGAGACTTATTGGAGATGAGCAGGGGTTTGGATGTTCAGAAATGGAATAGTCAATGCAGATGGAATAGGGGTAATGATAAATCAATATTGAGTAAGGGTTAGCTTTACTGGAAAGTGAGTATAATCAGGGAGGGTTTGGAATGTCGGATGAGGTAGGGTCAGAATAATCAGAATGATCAGAATGATTGGAATACCAAACAAGGTTTGAAGGCCTTATTGCAGGTAGAAGTTTGGAGTGACAAAGTGTAATAAAGGTTGAATGATAGAGGATGGGCAGGATATATCAGGGTGTTACGTGTTATATTGGAATAACAGGTTGAGGTAACAAGATATGAAGGATGCAAAATGTAAAAGGGGTATAAGATGTAAGAGAGGAAGATGGTGATACGAGAGATGGTGATATGAAAGGTAGTGATACAATACGGTATGATACGATATGATTTACAAGCTAAAGAAGCTTGATCAAGAGAAAACATATTTAAGACATGCGGGATTCTGAAATTGGGAATGGAAGATAAGGGTGTGTGATATGGAGTTCCGAAGTCAGAGTGAATATATGGAAATCAAGATAAGACGTATGTGGATAATATCGAAATAGAATCGTGACTAAGAATAATAAATGGGGACATGTCGGAAATACGTGGAAAAGGGCTTATCGGAATATGTGAAATGTCAGAATAACACGAGTCAGATCTGGGATCTAACAATATAGTGCTCCATACTAACACAGTCACTATCACACATTATTAAATACATTGAGCAAAAGACACAGGGAATCAGATTTGTCATGCGTAGCAGTGACCCATACCACACATACTGAGTGAATGTAAGACTGAACTCCCACCATAGTACCACTCAAGCGCAATCCCAACCCTCTGAGCCCACCATACAGGACCCACCTGTTGTGCAGCACAAGGGCCACCCTCATACTGCTTGAATCACATCTGCCATTGAACGGGCATTTTGTGGGAGGAGGCACAAAACAACTGAATCCAATTACTTCAAACCCTACCCCACCAACACATCACAATCCATTTCAGTCAAATGCTGTAATGGATTCTCCTCCACAGCAACAGCATTGAAGGAATCACTATGGGGTATGTGGGGAGGAGGGGCATGATTGGCACTGGTGCTATGACATCCATCTGCAGCAAGAGGAGGAGCAGGAAAGGAAACACCAAGAGGATCAATGAGCAGCATGCAAGCCTTGATATCTTGAGATATGGCAGAGTTTGTAGCTGATAGATATCCCTGGCCAGTTTGTATCATACCATCCATAGGTAGTGAGAAAGTGAAGAGGATTTAAATACAGAGGAGTCTTCCTGGTGGTGCTCAAAATGTTTTTTTCAATCCAGGGATGTTGCATGGAATTCCCAATGTAAGTCCGCAGCAACCAGAAAGCACTACTCGGGGGTGGTGAAAATGGTGAAGACCAATGGACCAAAGAAATGTCAATTGATTGATTGAGAGCTGCTTGTTAAAAAACCTGGTTTCTAACTATAAGCTGTTGAGAAACCCAGGGTTTCTTTTCCCACAGGGGGTTTCTCCATAGAATTATCCAAATAGACCACCTTCAAAAATATACATTCATTCTCAGGGCTCAAAAATGCTATAGGAACAAAGTAGGACAAAGATATTTTTTCAAACTTATAATGTCAATTGACTGAGACTTACTACAGGTATTTAAATTTTGATTGCAGGGAATTCAAGTCAAGAGTATTAACTATCATTCTCTGCATCATCTTTCATGAAATGTGGTGTGTGGTCATCACTATTGAGGTTGTTGCTAGGTCGGAAGTTGGCTTATGTAAAGGTGCATATTCCTTGTGTCGCCTGTCTTAGGATGCTAATTGGCATGTATCAACCTTCATTGATCAATGCCAGGAGTAAGAATTCAGTGACATCAGGCATCTGAGCATACTAGAAACCAATGATTGATGTTATAAAATGATAGAAATGTGAATGTGATTGAAGGTTGGGGTTGAGCTAAGGCATGACACGGATGAATCCGCATCCGACCCGTGGGTATTTTACTTTCTGAAACCTCTACCTGCATCTGGGGCCAAATCCAGGCTCCGAATATCCGAATCTGCAGGTGCAGATTGCAGGTACCCATGGGTAAACCTGTGATAAAAAAAGTATATTATGTTCAAAATTCACCTATTGGAATATATGCTAACTAACAACTAACTTAAAATAACTAATCTATTTCAATGATCTCATTAGACTTTACCCCCTTATTGCCATTTTTGTCCTGGTTCTTCTTATTTTGGAATGTCTGTATAATCTCAGCTTCTGGAACCATCCCCTTGATTGATGCCCAAGATGCCAGCACACTGGCGGCACGAGTCAACTGGTCTGAAAGTGAGTGTCGCATCCAGGAGACAGTGAGTTGACCGCCTGAAAATGCACACTCAGTATCTGTGGAAGTAGCTACTCACGGAATCATTTCAAAAATGATACAAAGAAAACACACAACTTACCAGGAATTGACAAATAATCAAGTGCCATCTGGGCCCGGCGTGAGCCACCAAGCTTTTGCGCTTCCCAATGTTGCAAAGGATCCGAACCGGATGGGTGAGCAGGCAGAGCCAAGTGCTCGTCCAGTTCATCTGTTCCCTCAAGCACTCCAAAAGAATCCAAAGCTGTAGACACCAAGCCTGGAAGCTGAGTGTGACACAATCCATAAGAGTTTTCTGCACAGATGGCAGTGGAGGGTTCACCTCCACCAAATTTGAGGAATAGCTACACAAAAAGAGGGTAAACCACCAATTCACCTCACCTTACACATCAGCTGAAAATGGAGTTTCTGAGTGTATGCACCGCACGATCATGAACTGGGCACACGCAATGTGCTCAGATGCGAACCTACCTCCAAAACTGTGGGGGGAGTTTGTGATGACATCAGTATACGTGAAAAATTGCACACCAACAGTTGCCCTGAACAAAATGACCCCATTCGAAGTGTGGACTGGCAACAAACTGGATGTGTGACACATGAGAGAAATAGGCTGTCAGGCCTTTGTACTGATCCCAGAAAGACCTGCAAAGATATACAACAGGTCCAGGAGCTGTGTCCTTGTCGGCTACTCACCAAACTCGAAAGCCTACAGGTGCTATGAGCCGTCAACAGGACACGTCGTGGTTTCCAGGAACATTGTGTTCATCAAGTTGCAAGATGAAACCAGTGAAAATGAAGATAGTGGCAAGGAAACCGAAGACAACCAACAAACAATGGCTGAGAAGCCTGATGGACAGGACGAGGTGGACACCACTGAGCAAGATCACCAAGAACATCAACTCACAACAGTGAAGACTGACATGCTGACACCCAAACCTGTTCAAGAGAGAATACCCACTGTCAGAGGAGCAGCCATGAGAGGCATGGAGCACATATCACACCTAGAACGTGCTGTCCAAGACTCCAAGGCAGCTGCCAATCGGAAGCAGGTTGAGAAGAGGGCCAAGAAGAGCGAAATGGAAGAAGAAAGGGGCGAGGAAACAGAAGCGTGGATGCCCCTACTAAGCGACGATCCCGAATTCACCATGACCAGCATGGACACTGACCCCCGTACTTGGAAAGCACTGGAGGCTGAAGACTCAATACAGTGGAAAAGGGGATACGAAGACGAAATGGACTCACTTAAAGCTCACAAAGTCTGGACACTGGTGCCACCAAGTGCTGTGCCGGTAGGACACAGGATCATACAATCAAAGCCACACTTCGTAAGAAAACGGAATGAAACAGGGGAAATCACATGGCAAAAAGTGCATGTGGTTGCAAAAGGCTTCACGCAAGGAGCTGGGATAGACTATCAAGATACATTCACATCCGTAGCTTGATTGGAGTCTGTATGAGCCATCCTTCACATCAGAGCCACGAATGGATGGGAAATTGATCAATTGGACATCAAAACAGCTTTCCTACATGGAAACTTGAATGAAGAAATATACATGCATCAACCTGAAGGAATGAAAGAGGCCAGTAAAAAGGATTGGATCTGCAAGTTAGACAAAAGCATCTACGGGTTAAAGCAAGCAGGGAGACAGTGGTACAAGAAGCTGCACAAAAGCATGACAATGGAAAACTGGAAACAAGTCTCGGTGGAACACAGTGTGTACATGCACAAGTCAAAGGGCGAAAAGTGTATCACTGTGATACACGTAGACGACATGCTCATCACTGCAAGTACAACCATCGCGATGCTGGAAGCAAAGAAAGGACTGCAGAAATACTTAAAGCTGCAGGATCTTGGACCTGTGAAATGGCTACTAGGTCTGCATGTGGAACAGAATCGAGAAAGGAAGACCATTTCACTAAATCAATGGTGTACATTGAAGAAATCACAAGATGATTTGATGTGGACAAGGGATTCCACGTCTCGACACTGCTACACCAAAATGTCATGCTCTCGAAGAAGATGTGCCCAACAACCAATGAACAAAAGGAAAAAATGAAAGACATACCATATAGATCTGTTGTGGGGTCACTGATGTATGCATCAGTGGCGACACACCCTGACATTGCATTCGCCATCCACAGGCTCAGTCAGTTTCTAGAGAATCCTGGGATGCCACACTGGATGGCTGCTCTCAGGGTGCTGTGCTACCTGAATACCACGAAAGACATGAGACTTACTTTGGGTGGGACCAATCCAATTAAACTTATGGGATATACGGATGTGGACTGTCTAGCTTCTAATAGGGGCTGTGTTGCTAGAGTGGGATCACGAGAATGCAATACCAGTGAGTGACACTCACATCAGTTGGTGGCCACTGGACAGTGGACTGTGACATCCAATCAGCCAGTTGCATGAACCAATGTTCCAATGCTACTCCAGTACCACCTTATGCTCGTTTTCTGCACCATTTTCTTGTCTTCAAATTTCTGTTGAAAACAGAAATGTAATGTGACCCACCTCAGACACTTTCAATTGTCCTGCTCCCATTGTTCTACCTTGGAGTCGGGTTTTGATTGCTAAATAAAAATATGTGCACATTCCAAACAACGAAGCTGGGATCATTCTGCTTTGAACATAGATCATAGTTATAGCCATTTTCTCAATGACTTGTTTGAAGTTGGATGCAAGCTAGGTTTGGATTGTCTGTTGTCAATGAAAGGGGTAGGTAGAGGTCATAGAGCTAATAGAGGAGATAGAGCCATGGAGATGCATGCAATGTCTATAGGAAGCTATAACGATGTGCTAATCAGTCTATGGCATCGTAGAGCGCCCAATGGAGCCATGCCTCGGAGCTATCAAAGCTATCGACTGCTTTTCGACCTATGTAAATTTGGCTATACTATGACGCAAAAACCGTTTTTCCTGATGTGGGTGCGAGCTCTATATTTAGAAACACAGTACCCCGTTCTATCGGGCTGCTTATTACTGTGTCATGTCTTCATTGTTATAGCTCTATGTACCATTTGGAAGGCATTACGGTAGAGGTGTTGTGCCACAATCAAGGGACTGGACGATCCCGGTTTCATTTAATGTAACTGTCAGTGCCACGTGATCATAGAACTTGCCTAGTTTTTCTGTGGGGGACGAAACGATATATTGGCACAGTGCTTTATAATTGACACATCTAAATATCAAACTTGGGTGTAAATGAGATGGATGAGAACTTGAAAGTGACTGATGTAAAAATAATAATTACTGGTTAATACCCAATTGACAGTAATAAATCTGCGATCAAGGTTCCCAGTTTTCGGGAGGGAAACTGGTCATCTGAATGGGAGGCTATAGGGTTGCGAAGAATTAAGTAGGTGGAAGAGAAGTGGGAGGAAAGAGGATGATGGCTTCGAGACCTGCAGGGATAGTAATACATTCCGGCCTTCAATATATAAGAGGTGAATGTTTAATTCTCAGAAGGAATCGCTGTAACTTTAATGAATGCATTCCATAGTAATATAAATGAGCAACTCTAACAATGAGTGCAGAGGACTCCGAGAAATTGAGACGTTTGTATTGTCCGTTATTCATTCCTTGATAATTTGACAGCAAGGAGGGATGCCAATCCCAAGTTCCCTTACGTGACCAATGCATTATTTGGCTGCTTGGCTTGCTAATGAGATGGATGGGCCGGAAGAAGTAAACAGACACACTGACTTCCGCCTCAAGGCGAATAGAGCTTCTAACAATATCACACAGAAAAGCAACGTCGAAGCCGCAAGGACGAAATTGAGCTTGACACCCTTGGAAACGTTGGTGTGGGACAGCAGAGGTGCACGATCTTCGACGTAACAAGCTTAATTACATAGTTTTTCAAAATCGAAATGATTTGCTCTCAGAGTGGCGCACCTATTTGACATGTCGTGGCTTCTCATCGATTACACTCCATCAGCGATCACTGGGATCCATGATGAGTCTTGCATGCTTCTTTCTCAATGATACGTGAGCATACTTAGAGATCCTGAATAGAAAAGATGGAAGCCGGGGACCTCAAGAGCGCTAAGTCCAATGACCGGAAAAAACGGTCGGCGGAAAAGGCACTGTCACGTGCCACACCTCGGATAGTTAGCACCGCGATGCTCGCAGGCGCTCACATTTGGTAGGCAAAGGTGGATTTTGATCCTATGGAAGTCGCCTGGGCGCCGCGCTCTTTGCCGACACTGCAACAGACGATTTCCTAATCTCGGACTCTAGATATTGGACGGATTCATATATCTGGACTTCGATAATGCGCCGCAGGGCCTTGTATCGTACTCGCTTCCCCTTTGAATAACACTCATGTCATCTTCACCTCCCCCTGCTCTTATTCCGGAATCGTTAATCCAGGCAGGCCAGAATGTGTGAGTACGCATTGGGCTTAGCTGACATCAGATGGACTGTATTGACGTTTGAGAATACTAGCGTTGCCACCAAGGTGGGTTTGATTTTTGCACACTAGATTTGTGTGGACCTGTGCTGATCTGGCAGCTTTATTGTTCATTCATGTCTGCAGTATTATCTTGCGGCTGCATTCACCATCTTACTTTATGACCACATGATCTCGTTCTCCGATGAGGTATGTTTTCTTGGGGAACATTTCTTCGGCAGGTCGTTGATGGAAGTGTCTCTTTCAGCTGGAGTACATCTGGAAAAAGAAATGGGGTATGAGTGAGTGAAATTGACCTTTCAAGGATGAGAAACAACGCTAAAACATTGATGTGTCTCCAGTCACCTTCGTCTTCCTTGTGGTATAGTTTTTTGTCATATCCAACTTTGCCCCGCAGCCGCTAAAGAGCTCCTACCAGAGTCGATATTATACCCCGGCAGCCATGGTCGCCATCATGATCGGTAATGAGCCTCATATAATATCGCAGCAGCATCATTAAAACCCAATCCCCCCAGCATTCTTCGACAACAGTTGGAGTCAAGAAGTCAGTGTGAGCTATTATCCCGCCCATAGACGTACTGACGCATCGGAACGAACAGACGTGAATAACCCATAATCCGTCATTCTTTCCTATGCGAATAACCACTCATGCCAGGTGCAAAAAATTCGTCCCGTTCGAGCCATTCGGGTTCGGAATCCCGCTAATAGCAGTACCCGGCTTCCTGCTGATATTGCGGTGCATTTAACGCTCTCCGCAAAAAATATTTCCGCTAAACTTAAACTTACTTCTTTATTCCAGAGTGTATGCACTATATGGCCGCAACTTCTACGTGCTCGTGTATCTCGCCGTGCTGCTCCTAGCACAAGTTACCGTTGGTATATGGCAGTTCGCATTTCCGGGAGGGGGGCGTACGTCTTGTGTCTTTGCCAACCGATCCAAATTTCTCTCATTCATTGCGTGGTGTTTGTAGCTGTCATGTTCCCTGATGTCCCCGGCCCCGTATTCCATGGTGAGCCCCACAGAATCCACATTTAAGGTAGTCCTCATCGAGATTAACTGGAACGTTTAGGCTGCTTATATACGGCCGCACCCTCACTGTTCGTATATTCCCATCCGAGCTGCGCATATATATACTAAATGCTGTGAACAGAGGAGCGGCGGCAGGCGCATACCTTGTCGTAGATCTATTCTTCGATGTCTCTATCTTCGCGCTTACGATGGCGAGAACGTGGAAAGCATTCTGGAACCACCGCGGTCCGGGATTACTCCGCCGCATATCGCAGGACGGCGCGGTATATTTTGTGTGAGTTGCGTTCCCTTGAACTATTCCCCTGCGAGCCACCTCACCGAGCATTTGTCTTCAGCATGATATTCACCCTAAACTCTGTATGGTTGTTCATGGTCTTATTCGCCACGGTATGTCCGTCCGTTCCCATTTGCTCGTGTCATAGGCCCGCTCTCTTAGCAAGAATGCTCCCGCTCACCGACAGCCAACACTGAAATACATCAACGCGCTGTAAGCGTCCGAGTCCCTGTTCTATATTCGCATACTGACCACGAATTACCGGCGCAGCCCTGCCATCATGTGCGTATGATTTCTCCGCTGCTTTTCCGGGCTGCCCTGATGATGTCCCAGGCTCGACGTAACAATGATCAACCGTCTCACTATGAGCCTGCGCAGGGGGGATGATCAACCCCCAACGCGTCCCAGCCTGGAAGAACGCCCCGTTGCGCGCCTCGGTAACGTGAACATGAATATGACGCCATGGAGCGGCTATCCGACCAACCCGTTTACTCATATTAGCAAAACGTCGTTGGCCGTAGACGATCATCAGGATTATGAGCTTGCGACGATTGTGGTGTAATCTTGGACATCGTATCGGGGCCTGAGGTGATCACGGTGTCTGTATTATTATTTACGTTTTGCAGTCGCTCCTTACCTATAATGAAACTTCTGATCATAGCTGGAAGTACATACAGCCCCGTAAAGCTTGAGGATTTAGCGGGTAGCTTGTACAGGTTATTCCCGGATGGGCTAAGTAACAGGGGTGGTCCGCCAGGATCTTCGTCTTCCTGGGTCGCATGTTCGGCGTCTTAACCACCTAGCACCCTGCACGCAATCAAACTGTCTGAATCAGCATCAGCTGAACATCATCTCAGTGATCATGTCGTGGTCGCCACACTTACGCGTCCTCAGTAATAATAGCATGCACAGGTATACACAGGTATACAACACCCACCGATTGGCCTGGTTTCTATGAACGCGCGCCGCTTCCTACTTACACAATAACGTTGCATCAGTGCATATTGCCTGATTGATTGTCTCTCCCTCCCGAGATTCTTCGGCCCCTTGATAACGCAAGGTGGAGCCACTGTCGAGCCGTCGCCAGTCGTCGCTAGGTATCGCCAAATCGTGCTCTCGGACCCAAGCCCAATGAGGCAAAGACTAGTTTGCATTTGCAATTACGTTTGCCAGCATTTGCCAGCGTTTGCCGTCGTGGGTCCAGGACGCCAGGAGATGTGGGACCCCGATACATTTCTGATTTGTTCACGTGATTCGTCTGGACTGAAAGCAAGCCTCAGCTTGGAACATTCTCCACATCACGGCTGTACGCGGAAAGAAGTCGTTTACTCCTTGTTTCTCAGGTATAAGGGTTACGGGAGCGCTCATGCACCGGATTGCGTGTCCGGGCATAAAGCCCTTCGAAGAGTACCCACGCAACGTAGTTCTATACTTCATTGTGCCCTGTGGCTGTCATGGGTTCCTTGCAAAGTGTGCTTTCGTCAACCAGCACGACCCCAGCGATTATCGCTCTTGTGCTGCTCTATGTTTTCTTAGCGAAGCGCGATCGAAGCAACTTGCCGCCTGCTCCTAAGGGGCTGCCGCTCATTGGCCATCTGCACCTCATGTACGTGGGTGTGCCTTCCTAGCTCACTTTGCTGCAAGGCAGAACTTCTAACTCATGTTTCTCATGCCTGTGTGTTCAGGCCCCCGACCCGTTCTTGGATATTCTTTGACGAGCTCAGCCGCAAACTCAAGTCGCCCTTGATATACCTTAATCTGGCGGGCCAGGATATGATCGTCATCAACGACTATGATGCTGCCGTTGAATTGGTATGTCACAGCGCACTACTCCCTTGATATCTTTGACCACGACTCATATCACCGCTTGAAGCTGGACAAACGCTCTGCTACGTACTCTTCGCGGCCTCGTCTAGTTGTGGCAGACGAGTACGTATTCCATGCAATAGATATGAAAACACTATTTCTTACCAAGTATTTCCCGTATGCAGCTACGCCTCCACAAACAAACGCCTACTCCTGCTTCCCTACGGCGAAAAATGGCGCCAAACACGCGCCGCGTTCCACCGCGACATGACACCAGCTAAAACGCTCACATACGCACCCATACAGACCGCTGAGACAAAAGTGCTCATGCGAGACGTGCTACGGACGCCGGAGAAGTTTATGGCGCATTTCAGGCAATACTCCGCTAATGTCATCCTAAAAAGTGTGTCAAGTCTTTCAGGTGGTTTTTACGTCTCTCACGCGTTCATATCGTGACAGTTGCGTATGGACTTGATTCTGAGGGCGGAAATCAGGAAGCTGTGAGTTCCATACGAACGAGAACCAGTTACTTGATTCATTCTTTGTTCCTTACTCTTTCCTTTTTCGCTTCAGATCGCAGCGATGTATGACGGTACGCCACACGCCTTTATGCTCCCACAACATTTTAACCGGCAACTGAGCAGTGATGGAACGCTTCCTCGCTTCCGCTAACCCGGGCGCCCACCTTGTTGACCTCTTCCCCTCCCTCGACCGCCTCCCCGACTTCCTCTCTCCTTGGCGCCGAGGAGCCCTTCACCAGCGTAAACTCAATCAAACAACCTACCTCCGCCTGCTCAATGAGGTGCGCGCGAAGGTGGACAAGGGGCAACTGGCCCCGGATGGGGTGTTTGCGGCAAGGTTGGATCAGGATAAAGAAAAGTTTGGGATGGATGATTTGGATGTTGCGTATCTTGCCGGGACTATGTTAGTCACTGCCCAGTTCCTACCTTTTCACTTGTCCTTTCGACACTGACTCTCAGATCACAGGTTCGAAGCAGGAACAGACACAACCGCCGCCGCACTCTCAACGTTTGTTTTAGCGGCCGTAACTCACCCCGACGCGTACAAAGCCGCCCAGACAGAAGTGGACCTCGTATGCGGAGACCACTCGCCGACATTGGATGATTTTGAACGCTGCGAATATGTGCGCGCGCTATGCAAGGAGACATTTAGGTGGCGCACTGTAACTGCGGGCGGTACGCTCTTTTCGCACTCGCGCTCAGATATAGAACCTGCTGACGGATTAACGCAGGCCTGCCCCATCTCTCCACCGCTCCCGAAGACGACTTCTACAAGGGGTTCCGCATCCCCGCCGGGGCCACCATACTCGCGAACCACTGGGGAATCTGCGCTAGGTTCGTCTGTCTTTAACGCCACTCCCCTTCAATTACTTTGAATGGGTGAATTGACGCGACCTATTTTTTATCTACTGCAGCAATGAGACCTATGGCCAGAAATACGACACGGCTATCTTTGAGCCACGCCGCTGGATCGACCGTCCAGAAGGCGTGGGGAATATCGATGAGGACCTTCCTACGTTTGGGTTTGCGAGACGGTGGGTGCATTCTTTTTGTCTTTGCATATCCGTAGTGTATTCCATTGTACTGATTCCATCCTGATCACTAGGTTATGCCCCGGAAAACTCCTCGCTGTCCACTCAATGTTCCTCGTGCTCTCCAACCTCTGCTACGCCTTTGATATCAAGGCTAAAGAAGGCGTCGTACTGGATACGTTTGCGTATACGACGGGATTCAATGTGCGTCTTTGCTTCTCTCATCTCTTCCCCATCCCCCACCATTGACCGTACGTAAAACAGATTGAGCCAGAAAATTTTGAGTGCAATATCACCCCGCGTACAGGACGTGCGCGCGAAATTGAGCATGAGGCAGAGTCGGCGCGGGAGACGCTCAAGTCGTTGTAGGGAGACACATGCTCAGGATGCTGTAAGTGGTAGGAAGTCTCAAAAAATTGGACGTGACAAGTTATATCGAGTCCATGTACCTGTGTGTCTGGATGGTGTAGGTGGTGTATCTTCAATTTAATATATGGTAGCAGTCTCATCCTAAGATTCAGAGCTCTCACTCATTCACATGGGCAAATAAATAAATCACATGACATTGCCAATCAATAAATCCATATGATACCAATGTCTGACAGATTTGAAAAATAATAAATTTCACACACAGACACTGGTTCCATAATAGATATTACTTGGTGTTGTCATCATTGCAATTCTGGTAAAATAGACACCCACAGGCATGCTGACAATACCCTTGTTCTTGAGGATGTTGATGTATGGGTTTGGTTAAAACTCATCTTTCTCCAAAAACTCACATACATTTTCATTGTCTGTTAAAGTCCGGAATCAGATGTAGGTCGGATTGGGTCGGAGCTCTCCTTGACCGAAACCGGAAAGTCACAATATTCGGAAATGCGTGGAATATCAGATAAAGGTCAAAAAGATAAAGACTTTATTGCAGATAGAACTTGGCATGATGAAGTGTAATAAAAGATCCAGTAATAGGGTTTGACAAGATGTATCAAGCATAACGAAATAATAGGTTTATCAAGATATAATGAGATATACAAGCTAAGGAAGCTTGAACGAGGAAAAAGTGTATTTAAAGAAATATACACAGTTCCAGAAATCAGAAACAGAGTGATAAGGGTGCATGATACGGAGTTCCGAAGTCAGGGCAAGTATGGAAATTGAGATAGAACATACAGGGATAAGATTGAGGTGGATCGTGACTAAGAATGATAAAATGGGGGTATATCAGAAATAAACGGAAAAGGGCTTATCAGAATGTGGAAAACATCAGAATAACAGAAGCCAGATCTGGGATCTAACAGTATCTCTCTTTTACGGCCAAGCACTCGAGGCTGATTATGTCATTGGATGTTGTGGGAAGTTTGGGGTTATCCATAAAGGCTGAGATCGCCGATTGAGTATAAATAGGGGAAAATGGGGTAATGGAGCATAAATCCTGAACCATCACCATTACACTGCAAATGGCTTCGCACGCATCATCTCCTCACAACGCATCGGTCATTGAGATCAGCTCTGAAGAGGAGATTACTGCGGAAATGAAGGACTTGGACTGACAAAAACAACTCCTGGAGGAGAAACTGTGGAAGAGAGCGAAGGTGAAGCGGGAAAGGTGGGAAAGGGAAGAGGCACAACTGTTGAAGGAGGAGGAGGATCAGAAGAGGAAGGAAAAGGAGGACGAAGATCAGAAAAGGCAGGAAGATGCCAATCGGAAAAAACAGCAGGAAGATGCAGAGCGGCACAAAAACTAGTCCACATGAAGTGTCCGGGAGGATGTGAGGTGGGAGGAAGTCAAGATGAGGAGGACATTGGTAAGTAGATCGGATATTGTTGGATCATCGGGTTTTCTGACGGAAGGTCAAAATATAGCCAAACAAAGGTGATCGGGTTCAGAATACCACAGGGCAGTCTGGGCCTTCGTCAGGATCCAGAGTCAGGTGGAAATGGCCAATGGCCGACCTTGAGTGGTCAGATCCGGAAGACCTTGATGATCATTGCATTGGTTGTCAGACACGGGGTTACCAGTGCATCAAGGAGGATCAGAAAAGTGGTAAATTGCAGAAAAGAGCGTGCATGCAATGCGGGCAGGACCGCCAGAAGTGCACCACGACAAGCAATCCAACCTTTGCAGTGGAAATGGCAGGAAAGACGTCATTGTCAGTACAGTATCGGGCAAGGTTGGAAAACGGGGAGGCCAGACCGGGGCCTGTGACAAAACGGCAGACGTTGGAGAGGACCATCGAAGGATTGTCAGGGAGGTTCAATGAGCAGAATACCAAGGTGTTGGCAGGAAAGGGAAAGGGGAAGAAACACATGCTAGAGGTCAGTCGGGCGGAAGAAGGATCAGAGGAAGAGGGCTTCATTGTGGAAATCCAAGGCCTTTTAGAAATCCATGCACAACCTTGAAAAATGGTTGAAGTATACTGTGGAAGGCATGGCGAGTCTCAATGACTTGTTGAAGACATCACATCGGATCACTGAAATCGATTTGAAATTTCAGAAGAAATGATGGGAGACATACAATGGGAGGTTTGCGCAACAACTGGAGCTCAGGTCGGAAGCCGAAATGGAGAATGCAGTGGGAGAGGAACCAGTGGAGGTGGAACCGGAGATCTTGGGGAATGGGTCGGAGAAAGGGAAGGAGAAGGCGAAGGAGACAGGAGGAGACGGAATGGATGTAGACATTGTTCCGGAGGTGCTGGAAAATGAGGTTCCAAAGAGGCGGAAGTCGTCACAGGACTGGAGGTGAAAAATGGCAAATATGGAAGGTGCGGATCTGGAAAAGCAAGGCGAGGAGGAGTTGGGGAAAGCAGCAGGGCCTGAGCCAGAGGCCGAAGGTCATGAGGATGAAATGATGCAGTAAATAGGGATCAGAAAAGATCAGAAAGCCAAAGTAATATAGAAAGTCGGAAATGTTTGGAGAAAAGTAACATAGTAGTGTAAGAAAAATCAGACATTGTTTTAAATTTGGAAAAATGAAATGATCGGAGAACACACAAAAAGGCGGTGAAATCAAGGACGTTTAGTTAAGTTCAAAGATATTGGAAATCAGAGTAAATCAGAATCAGAGTGAGGTTGGGAACAAGACTTGGGATTGGGATTGGACTTGTAAAAGTCATGAGGAAGTTTGGGAAGGTCAGAAGTATTGGGATGCAATGAGCCTAGATGTCAAAGGGATTTTGGGATTGTGGGATGTCCAATAGAAATGTGGTAAGAATGAGATTTGAATAGAAGAGTTGGGTTGGATTGAAAGTGTTGTCAGAAATGTCAGTGAAAACTTGGGTGACTGAAAGGTTGAAAGTATTGAGTTGGAAAAAATTGGAGTAAGAATGGATGATCGGGAAAGATTGTTGTCAACATAGTGGCTACTCCCCCTTCAAGGTAGATGTCCCATCATCTACCTTCAAACATCAGGAAGGAGAATACAAGGAGCCAGAGTATCGGAGAACCAAAGGATTCTTAGGAAATGTTTCAGGTTTCCAGGAAATGAGCGGTGTTTCTTGGGAAATTCTCAATAGCGTGGTCTTGATGTTGTCCAGTTGGAATTGTTGTAATCACGGGTTACTGGGGGATTTGGAGAAAATTGAAGGTTTGAACATTGAAAAGCAACAAGGATGGAATGAACTGGAATTCTCGGGAAGTTTGCAAAAGGATTTTCAAAAGAAAAAACGAGTTGAAGTTGGAAACAATGAGGTTTGGAAAGGAAAAATGTCATTTGGAAAGGAAAGGATAAGAAGTATTCTTGCGGGGATTTGAAAATGACCACTAAATAAGGTCTTGGAACAAGGATAAGAAGGGAAATGAGGAGAGTATGGAGAAGGAAAAGATGTCAGAAAAAGCTAGGAATTGGGATGTTCGGTAGAATTTGAGGGTTTTTGTCAGAAATATTGGTAAGGTGCTTGATATTCATCCTGGAATATTGTTGAAAAGGACAGACATTGTCCTAATGGCATTCAAGGAACATCATTGAGGATTCTAAAGGTGGTTTGCTGGTTATCATCCCATAACGCGGAATCGGTATTGGACTAGACTCCAAATCGGAGTAACTGAGTTGCATCTTGAGGAGTCTGATTCAGAAAAGTCTGGAAGTTGGAGGTCAGGAAACTGAATCTCGGGCAGTGGAAGGATGTCTTTGAAGGAGATTCGTAGTTCAGAGATTCAGAAATTGTCCTGGCATGTTCTCAAGGAAGTACAGATGTACTGTGCAGAAGGTGTCGGATGAAATCCTATAGCTAGAGCCTCATTAACGTGTTGTCAAGGTGGGTCTGGCTTAACTAGATGTAAGGAAAATGATTTTCCCATAGTGAGATTCTCTCCCTTCAATGAGGTAATCTTGTCAGGGTGTGTAGTGGAATATTGATGACCACTTGTCAGGAATTGGAAGAATTGATGTAACGGATTTTCCTATTGGAAAGGTGCCAAGGTTTCCATATTGTCATATTGCGAGTTGAGGATTCATCAAGCGTTGACGTTGGATGTTATGGTGAGTCAGAGAATGTCGCAGTGAAGTGGAATTGTCCAGGATTCAGAAAAATGCAATATTTGCAGGTTTCCAGGAGACATGTCATATAATTGAAACTTCTTGTTGAGGAGTGCAAAACTAGGTATTACCCAATTCCCTGTCAATCAACGGATTGGAGTGGGTGGGTTAGTGGCATTCCCAACACATCGGAACAATTAGAAACAAGTGATGTCATATGCAATGTAATAATGACCGGGACTTTTCACTCGACAGAAAATAGGACTGGCGTGAATAGCCTACTGGATGGTGCAACATAACATGTCATTGGTGACAGAAAATGGAGACCAGCGGAAGACTGGAATCCGAAGGGTGGTGTTCAGACACAATGATCGGCCAAAATGTTTGGAAGAAATGATGTTTGGGGACTTCGGGATTGAAGGTGAGGTTGGAGATGATTGCACAGGGTTTGGCAGTATTGTTGGAAGGTAGGGAGGGTGTTTTCGGAAAGCGTCTGTGGTGATCTCGGTAAGGCACGAATGAAGATGTGAATGTGGAATTGTGCTCAAGGATCCTTGAGCTGTCAGTTTTGGGAATTCAGAGGGGCCTCTAAGGGGTCCTTGACATCAGAATCACTTAGTGTGACAATTGTAGCACAGGATTTTGCTTTCCTGGAGAAGGATGATGACTTCGGGCAAATATTTACTTTATGACCAGGTGTTCCACAGTAGAGGCATAACTTTTGGTTGATATGTCGTTGTTTCTCCTGTGGTATTAGTTTGCCATCTTGTCCGAGGATGTCGAAAGGTTTCGGTGTCGGCAAAATAGGGACTTGGTAGGAAGCTGTTTGTCAAAAACTGTCTTTGGCCTGTTATCTTTGACAGAACAAAGTCAGCAACAACAAATGTGGTTAAGGAACCCTTCCGACAAAGTCGAAAGTGTTAGCAATGACATATGCAAAGTGTACAGACTGAGACAGCAAGGGAAATGGCACCATGATGGTGCCTACTTGTCAAAACTGGGATAGAGAAGGAATTTGAAAGAAGAAAGCAGAGTTTACTTAGCAGACAAAGTTCTAGCAATGCTAGCGACATTTATCCCTTAAGAATGAAGAGGGATAGAGATAAGAAGATGATGAGTTCAGAATAGTCGTTAGACTTGTCATATGACTTAGATGTGTAGACGACACCAAGTAAAGAGAGGGGGAACACTTATGATAGTAGAACTAGGGTTAGCGGTGAAGGACACTCACCCTATCATCTATGTAGTCCGGGAGATAGTCACCCACGGGCGAATACGGTAGTTTCTCCGCAAAGAGATCAATCTTATTCAAAAAGAGAATAATTCTCGTCTTGATGAACCATCGCGAGTTGCAGATCGAGTCAAAGAGCGTCAGTGCTTCTTCCATACGGTTCTTTCTGCGACAACATGGGCAGGGTACGCAGGACGAGGGCAAATTAGGCACTTACGACGCTCTAATTTTCATACAGCATCTGGTCGTACTCGATGAGGGACACCAATAACACAAGTGCTGTCCGTTCTCAAAGCAGTGGATCCATTTCTTCCGTTCTGATCGGAGACCACCAACATCACAGAGCTTGTACGTCAGTTCGCCGACCTGTGCGAGAGGATGTTGTCAGCCAGTACATATGTGCGTCTGCAAGAAGTAATGAACCCAGAACGGGGTTTCTGTGTAGGAGTCCCGCTCCGAGTCATTGTAACCGCCGTGGTGAATGGGCTTCATCTGCTTGAGAACGGTGGTTTTGCCACTCCAGCACAGAGGAAGAGCATCTTGATCTCATTTTGGCAAAAAGCCATGAGACGGACCCGTTTGAGGGACTCGATCTCATCGTTGCCTGTGAATAATGATTAGTGACGACAACGTGGGAGCAACAGCAGTAGCAGGATACTACTTACGGGCCCTCACCTCGTCGTCGACGCCGTGAGACTGAGCACAATCTATAGATTCTACGGAGTGGGTGGGTGGATGGGTGTGGAAAGAGAGCATGTGCGGGCCAGAGGGCGCATGTAGATGGAGGAGGAAGGAAAAAGGACACAAGGGGGTGAGAAGGACAATGGACTGATCTTTCCTAACAGTTTATATTCCTGCAGAGATGGAGACTTACCCGTGGTGGTCGCACGCATATTTGGACATGTCGCCGTATGCCGATCCTGACGCAGTTTAGCAGCACGGGTGGTCTCGGCTCAGCCCGTAGCACAGACACCAGACGTACCGTTCGCTAGCGATACCGCTGCTGTCCTCCAATGCCGCCCTGGCTCTGCGCAGGATACCCGCGCGCATCGACGCCGCGGTCGACATCCATGTCATCGACCCCGCCATCCTCGGACATGGACTCTTCGCTAGTGGTGTGGTGGTGTGGCTCTCGCATGACGGTCCACCCGTTGACGTTCTGCTCTGGATACATGCTGCTCTCGGAGTGTGCGCAGATGCCGCCGCGGCGGGGTGGCATTCCTGTGTAGGGAAGGTTAGCGGTTTGGGATCTACGACGGGGACGGCGAAGGGGTGACGTGTGGGGAAAGAGAGGCGGCGCAAGGCGGCGTATGGGTGGAAGGGACGGGGGGTGTGGGGGACGGGCACGCAGGGTGTCGAGAGGCGATGGGGACTGCGTACGGCAGCCAGGGACGACGGGGACAGCGTACGACTGCCGGGGGCGACAGGGGCGGCATACGGCTTCCACGAGGCGATGGGGGCGGCGCCAGGAGGCGGCCGAAGGCGACCCCTATAATTTACAATGACGGGGAAGGTTTACCAGGCCGTATAACCCACCTTTGCTTTGAAATAACACACTAGGCTCAGCTTTTTGTCACACTTAGAAATATCACTATCGAGATCAACTAAGCCCTGAGCGTGGAGGGTTATTTTCTGCAAAAATATGCAGGTGGCAATACATACCCGAACAAAAATGTATACGGTGGGCGTGTCACTAAGCACATCAGAGCCACACCCGGCAGGGGCGTCTTCAACGTTCTGTAATACTTCAGCGCTCTTGTACCCCCTAGTAAGGGCTTCAATGGTTGGGGTCTACAATTCTAATGCGGCTCCTTCCGCGCCTGGCTGTGCATGGAGGAAGACTGGCCATGACACTTTAGCATCAATTTCAAGACGTCTCGGTAGAACGCACGTGGAATGTTTGTTTGAGGTGAGTACGAGGCCGCAAGGGACCGCGATATCCTGATAGCTGCGAAAGAGCGTGAAAGTGGCGCAGCACGGGTGGCCTGTCTGGCGCTTTTTAAGCTACGTGGCGGGGGGGATTAGTGTACATTAGAATGGAGATAAATCACGAGGATGCTACTGACCATGGTTTTTGCACGTGGCTTTGGCGGTGCGCTCATCGTCTGCCACTGCGATGTGCGTCGATGTTCCAATGTGAGACGCGCTGATCACGTGAGACTTGAGTTAACAAACAAAATCTAGTCCGCAACAACCTTGTGTCAGTGTCTAGGACCGATATCTAGTTTGTACAAGGTCTGTGATATATGGTGCCGCAGACATAGACACTGATGCTGACGTGCTGTAGGACGACAAGGCGACCGATGGAATGATCAATGCTCTGTGATATCCTCAAGGACGTATAGCTAACCTCTGTGTACATTCCAAAGACGCTGACATCCCACCTTAGCAGCAAATGCGCCCCCTTTCCCCACCGTGCCGTCTTCTAATCTCATCTCAAATCCCGTCCGTCGTTCTTCATCCTACCCACCTCCAGGCCGGTCGATTGTACAAAGAAATCCGCCCTTGAGCCCTGCACGGCGGAGGCGTTTCAGTGGCAGCCGGAGGTGACGTGGAGACGAGAAGTGACAGGGAATGTGGCATGTGGGTGGGGAACGTCGGGAGGAGGACGTATGGGTGGCGGGAGGTGACATGTGTTTTGAACTTATGGACAGTGCGTGTAAAATCACTGTTCTATTTTGTATTTACATCGAAGCTTATCACACCGGTTACCCGGCAAAAATATAGACACTTAAGTCAAAGAACACAAGCTAGACGTTTTGAGTGCCATTGTAGATGTAATGAACGGCTTTCGCTCACATCTAGACATTCAGGAGCCCTCCAAATTCACATGGAAATAGAATTCAAGAAACAATGTCTTGAAACTACCGCTAGAGAAACTGGCGAAGCCATTGACACGACCCCATAGGACGAAACTGTGGTGCTTTTCTCAATTGGTATATTTTAATGATTGGAGCGAGCATCCTGATCCATAGACACACCTCTTGTGGTTCTCTAAAAGTATCGACACATCTTGTCACTGATAGTCCACAGTCACTACAGTGACGTCTAGAGCTCTCATAATCGATGACCTACCGCATAGACTGGAACAAGTCGAAGATATGATCAAATGGTCTGAATCCCGGACCTTCTCGATGTAAAATTTTGGCCACAATCGAGACACTATTTTCAAGCAACCATGCGCATCCAACAACCTGATTATGTGTTTGTTTTGCATCTGGTTGCATGGTTCATACAAGAGTCTTTTACCTGTGGGCAACGACACCGTACTGCCAAAGTCTAAGTATTCAGCATGCTGTGGACACATTGAGCCAGATTCACGCATAGGATACGCGCTCCGGAGCTCATTATTCGTGCAAGTATTGTATACTCATAATTGCCCCAACGTTGCCCCCACACATCGCTTCCATAGCGCTACTTTATATTCTTGGATTTGTGATAAACCTGGTAAAGGTGTATTAACTCACCATCAAACTTGCCAAGAAACTGTAGCAGTTAACCAACCTCTATATTCGGATATCGTTTTTAGTGATTAAGTGCATCTATCCATGGCAGACGCATTGTCTGTCTTTACAATAAGCTGGTTAGCATCCAATTTGTGAGAACTGTGTCTATCTCCAGGGTGTACCAAGATCACTACCACGAATCACATCCATCGAACCCCTACCGTCTAACAGTGCGCCTGACCAGAGGAATCCAAGAAGTGTGGAAACCGATTTGTGTCCCTGGTTGTATCCATTGACTTCACTACAGATACCATTCACCATCTTTGCTTCTTTCTTATTTTCTCATATCACAGAGGTGTCACCTGACTTGGGAGAAATGTATCCACCACGTCTCCATAAGGCCTCTCCCCGAGCATGACTTTTCTTTATCAAGCACTTCCCAAACACACTCGTAAAAGTTTCACACAAGGCTTTTTCACCCACTCCCTATTCTAGCATACATCCCCGAATCCCACTTAGAGTATAACACAAACCGCCAGCTTCGAACTTAGTCCCCACCCTCCTCTTCGCAATGAGTCTCCTTCTCCGCAACATTCTGACACTACTGCAACTGAGTTTGGCCCCTTACCGAAGATCGCATACATGATCCATTACAATGTGCTCGTAAGGTGGTCACCACACGCGGTCCTACGCTTTGCTTCGTGAAAATGCAACGAGCAGTCATGTACCAAAGAGCTACTTGCTTCACTAGTCACCACGACGTCGCCATATTCTTCCTGCAGACGAATTAGTTGTAGTGTCTGATCGTCTGGCACCATGGGTCCATGATGCTCAATTAAAACTTCTTGTAACCCTGTGGGATAGGTGTGCGTCCCAATCGAATCTGGTAGAGCACGCGACCGTATGAATTTAGCCAAGTTAGATGCCCAAAATGTGGTACGAAGGAGGTGGATGGTCTTTAGTCTGGGGGTTTGTGTAAAATTAGATCTTGGGTGGATGATGGAAAGAATATGGGGCCAAGTGCGCATCGATTCAAGCACAGGCTGGTGAGCGAAGGAAAGTGATTGAGCAAACTGCCAAATTCATAGTCATCCGTGAAGCTAACAAGATGGAAGGATAATCTGCATAATTGTGATACCTTCATACCCAAAAGTAAATGCAAGGCCGATGTGCTGGTGTGTACTAGGAAAGGACCAGTGAGACCAAGAGTGAAGGATTTCAGTGTAGGTGTGCAAAACCGATGGAAAATTCCCTGTGCCAGTAGGGAATAGCTCACTGATTTTGAACACTTCTAGGAATGGTAAATGGAGTTTTTCCATGTGCGAATCATGTATGATTTCGTCAAACTCTCGATAATCCTGCCAATCAAGATATTGGAGATTTGGGCAACGTTCAAGGATGTCGAAGGCAGTCGGGACAGGACCAGTGAATGCCCAAGCGCAGCAAACTAGGCAACGTAAGGTTGAAAGCGAGTCCATAAAAGGATTGATGGCATCGCGGCGGAAGCGCAGGGCAGAAAGCTTAGGTAAGTGCTGAGTTTGAACCAGGTCGGTGAAGAAAACGGTGGAAAAAACTTGCAGATTAGGTAGTTCGACAGTGGAATGATCCCCGAACATCCAATTTTCAGATGCAATGCATAGTAATCTTAAGCGTGCAGCATGACGGTCGATGATGGATTTGATCTGTTGTGAATTTTGATCCTCTATCGCTCCGAGGTAAACATCGAGGAGGCAAGATTTAGACCGTTGGAAGATTTTTTCAATTTGGTCGATTTTTAACGGAGGGTTACGGATCATAATTGTAGACCACATTCTTGGTGTTTCTGCAAAGACGGCAGACCAATGTCGACAAGTGGACTTGATTATGCAATGTGTCTTGTAAGGGTCATCACGGAAAAACCAGTGGTTTTCGTTTTCCACTTCCTGCCAGGAGATGGATGGAAGTGACATAACGAATATTTCCCCAAGGATTTTGGGTGGAACCTTGTGTATAGGGGCCATAAAATCAGTTGACGGATTACCAGAGCGCCAAGATTCGATTCCGTAGGATTGTAGATGGCTCAGTTGGTTTTCCAGAGGCGTGGTTTCTTCATCGAGCGGTGTAAGTTCGCGGCGTTGTCCCTCAGTATCTATTTTGATATTGCTATATTCGGATGCAATCGGGACGGATCCTGTTACTGCAAGTTGATGGTGATCGACAGCCATCGCGCTTTCTTGCCACCCTAACAAGTAAACATGTGTCTCCTGGAAAAGTTTCAAATTGCCTACCAAATGTGTCGAGATTTGATTGAAAAAGTATGTAGGAATGACACCAATACAGACGATTTATGAGAGGATGGCTCCAGAGATATTCTTATCAGAGGTGGTGGGCCAAGTCAAGAGTGGCGACGTGGAAAACACACGGCCTGTCACAGCGTGACCGCAGCGCCGGGCATTCAATTTAAAAGCCCGAACTAGCAGACGCCGTAAGTTATGCACATAACCTAAATTTCCAAGGGCACGTACGACTGGACACAACATTTATGACAACATTTTGGGCATTTGCGTGAAGGCTTCAATTGAGAAACAAACTTGATTCTCGATAGTCATTGCCACTGATCGGTGAGTGTGTTCTAGAGTATCCATCTATTGTATTTCCTCATTTTCACTGAAATTCTTTACAAATACTTCTGAAATTAAGGTTCACTTTACATTATCATGTAAAAAGGAACATTGTACTCACCACCGACCTCGACATGAGTACTCATACATTTTTTTAAGCTCAGTACGACCTATCCAGTGCTCGAAGGTTATGCTACACAACTAAAAGGTGTAGATAGGGACCCCGGGAGCCAGTTTGACATTCGGTTGGATCTTGCGTCCAAGTTCAAGTTTTTCCAGTTTGGCTTCACTAACTCTTATGCAGGACATACCAAAGACCCGGAAGTGTTTGTCGTGGATCAAGCTTCCTAGTTGCATGGTGAGTCTTTCGACGGAAAAATCAGTGCATTTCAAGTTCAAGTTCGATGGTAAGCACTGGTGAAACTTCACAGCACGAGTCCACCATTATTTTATGCTTATGATACTTTGCAGTGTTGAAAATTACATACGCTGACGAAGAATAGAGGCTTTCGAGGCATTTCCATAAACTTCAGGATCAGCTCACGCATCGAAGCTCTGCCAATAGGACCATAGGTCATAACCGTTAAACCTCAGACCCTCAGGCCGCTCTCAGGCTCATACACTTTATTGCCTGAAACCGTGGGCTGCTTGCCTAATCGTACTCATCTGAAGCAGCCAGGTACTGCGGTTACCGTTGGCAACACAGTATGAATAATCACTCTACGTATTTGCAGTGCACCTTCAGCGCTAACTTCCATGTCGATCGTTAGTGCAGTGAAGAATCCGGAATCCGCATATAAGCCATATACAATCCACACAACATCTAGCTTCTGTGAATAAACGAATGTAAGATCAGGTACTTAAGCGAGTTCATGCCACCTTATCCACTATCAATTTCTTCACTCACCCCATCAGGACGCCTGCATCAAGCACCTCACTGCTTCCTATGCTACCGTATCGCACTCTGGGTTGCGGACATCGTCAAACGGGGATACAAAGCTCGCGCAGCTGTGCACGATGAAGCAAAATTTGTTATAACCCGTACTCAATTTTGCGGTTCCCACATTTTTCGTGGATAGCTCGGCATGGCCCCAGTGCCCGGTCACCAAGTTGACGGGGTCATGGGAACTTTTGAAATTGAGCATGGTTTCCCTTGGGTTTCCCACCTCAACGGCCACTCGGCATCACAGTAAAAATTTTGACTTTCCGCAGGAACTTCACTTACTAATGCGCTCTGTTCGAGGTTGGCAGTAAGAGAGCAGGAGGAGTAGAGTCACCACACACCCACCATCGCCCCGTGTGCCCGCAGATCCACTTCGCAAACAAGGGTACGTTCGAGAGGCCTCTCGAGTGGGACATCTCCGTCGACGACTCGACGACCAGGCAGCATAGGTGGGTGGGGTAAGCACAGGGCCAAACTGCCAAATGCCCGGATCAGTTGCAGTCAACCCGTTTTGGAACGGTTGCGAGCACGGGAACATTAGGAGACCTTTCGACGTGTCCCAATGTTCCCGTGCTTTTGTGGCCCGGTGCGCTGGCCGACCGTACCAGTGGTCGTCCCCGTAACTTGGCTGATGCCCGTGCCGGCGAGGGAAAGATGGGAAATGCTTAATTGAGGAGGGCTATAGAGGTATAATAAGACAGACCGTATGTTATGGGTGATATGACTGCCGAGATAGTAAATTGTATTAATGTGTTGGAACACTTTTTGTCGGGTGTAGAATAGCGCCTTCGATGAAGCTGTTAAATGTATACCTGGAATTGCGTCACCTGTGGACTGTTGAAAGTGGTGCGTAATCCCAAAATTACTCTGCATGACTTCATGGTCACATATCCAATATATACAGAAAGAATTGAGCCTATCGTAAATGGAATGATGGGCATGTTGAAACCACCCAGATCTCATATTTATGCCACCAATAGGTATACATATCAAAACCTTCCGTTGGCCACGGTTGATGGCCGCAGAACGTCCAGTCGGCCATAAAACGACAAGTTGGGGAGTCGTGATGGACTGGAAATGACGGTCGATCGTCCTCCATGGACGCAAAAATTGAAGTCTGTAAGCGCACGCCATATCCCCCCTTCTCCTTGCGGGTCGCTGATACATGCGTGTCCACCAGGGCCCTCCTCCCTCAACACCCGCGATATTCCAACCTATTGGTGGACCAGAGTTGTCGATCATCTGACCTCACAGTCATTCCTAGCATAGATGCGACCGCGGGTGCAGGAGCAGGAGCAGCTTCTGTCCAACAAAGGTACCTAAGATACCTGCCAGGCTCAGCTGGCGCAGGGGTGAGCGGTGGAGCGGAGTGCCATCTCCGCAGGTGTGACGGTATGTTCGGAAGGTAAGAGCGTGCAGCGCGATGGGGATGCTGAGCCGGAGTTGGAGTTGGGGTAGAGCATGAGTAGAAGCGGGAGAGGAGGATGTCGCCGGACATTGAGGAATCGCAGCTGCTCAACGCGCGGACAGCATGTTGTTTGGCTGGAGTGTTCTCTGTAACGGTGGCGACGAGGATGTTAGAAAATCGCACCAGCACCAGCATTCATCTTCGAGCCACCATCTACACCCGCAGCCGCCCCAGACACCCTTCTCAACCCCTTCCAGATCTAATGCCTGTCTTCCCAGCCTCCACTCTATTCCTTCCTCCTACACCCTGTCCCACATCCCGCTCTACCATCCGTGGATCCCACCTTACCCCGCCTCCACAACTAACATCGCCCTCAACAGCACCATCCGCCGCATCGTCAAATCCCGCGCACCAGTCCTCCCCGTTGTCGCGTGCCACTGCGCCTTTCTGGGACTCGCGTGCGGCGGACCCGACCCTTGTCCTTGTCCCTCTCCGTGTCACTCCCCTCTCCATGTCCGGCCCTCCGACGCTGCGATGCACCGTATCGGACGACGTAAGTGTATCAGCACGCAGCCCCCTTCCTCGTGCCATTTAAACAGCCACCACCACCCCCAAGATCGGCGGCGGGAGCCACTGTAGAGAAGGGAGCTCGTGGGTTGAAGACATCACGCGGGGCAGACTGATTGGCGGCGTCAGAGAGGGCATGGTGGGGGCTGAGCTTTGTCTGGGGGACGGATTGGGGTAGATAATGAGAGGCGGCGTGGAACGTGCAGTCGGTTTGGACTTGGGTATCGGACTCGCGACCAGGGTAGGTGGTGGTGGCTGTGGTGTAGGCGAAGGTGTCGATGCCGAAGTATGGAGGAGGACGTGAGGTAGGGCGTCACGGGAATCGATGACTGGGCTAGAGGGTGGGATTGCGGGACGGGTGAAGTGCGCTTGGTCGGACGAAGCGGCGGCACGGGATGCGGCGAAGAAGTCACACTCACGCCGACATTGACGCGTTTTGCAAGGGCTCCTTGGGTTGGGAACTGGCAGCCTCGACGTCGATCTTCGAACACCAACCGTGAACCCATATTGACGGCTTCATCTACGTGTCCTTCTCCATCTTTTTTCCGATCTACATGCTCCTTCCGGCGTCGCATCTCCTTCTTTTTCACTCTATTTCTTGACGGGGCTGATACCCCTGAAGAACGGCGGTGACGTAGGTGAGGGTGGTGTGCCAGAAGCGGGCATGGGTGAAGATCAGGGTCCCTCCGATGTTGGGCGGGAAAGTGTGGGTGGTAGATGGCATCGAGGGAAGCTCTGGAGGCTCGGACACAGCTCTGACATAGCTGGACCACGTACTGTCCTCTACATCGCTGCCACAGGACCAGTTCCAGCCCCTGTGCCCCACCTCTGTGATCTCCCCAACTCGTCGGTGTCATGCTTCGTGCGCACGGTGTGCTTCACGGTGCTGCTGTATCGTCATCTTTGTAGGTGTCCCAGTTCTCCACAGCAGATCGTTGTCGTCGTTGCCCAGGAGATAAGGCGGTGGATGTTGCTGCTGATGGCGACAGGCGTTTGCTGGTTGATTGTGCTGCTGAGTCATCGTTTGGAGAGAGCTTCTGGTCGCATCAGTCTCCAACACAGGCGACATCTAAATAGCTGCTTACCATTGCGCACAAGGGTAGCGGTCTGGCCAAGTGCTCGACGAGACCTGGACTTCTGTTGAGAGAGAGTGCCAAATTGCTTAACGGCACCTGCTGACTCAGCAACGGCTCGCTCAGTCCAGAGCTCGACTTTCAAACTATCAACCGAGAAACTCGGATGCAGTTGCTATTTCGCATCCCCAGCCCAACCTCGTCAAAACGGACCCCCACACTCACGCCATAGCTAACGTCTTTTCTACTTTGCCCCTCACTCCAGAATTATATTTTCTGTGGAACTCGCCGCGACGAGTTTGGTCGTTGCTAGCTGGGGTTGGCTCGTGGTCGCACAAACCGTGGGTGCCGTTGTTCGGATCTCAAGATGTTCTTAAAATCTGAACACTCGCGTAGAAGACAACGACAGCGGAATGTACCACACAGCTCTTTGTGAGTGCCTTTGGGACGCTTTTATTCTGGCAAGAACGATAGTTCAGACCTTTAACCATGAAGGCATAGCCCATGTCTCAGTACGTCGAGTCCATCTTGTTATATCTTCTAAGAACATCAAGTTCAAGTTCAAAATGCAGTCACTTCAACCCTCGTAGGAGCTTGCATTGGCGGTAGTACGTCCTCGGAACGGCCATCGTATGTTCCATCAACATATTGACTCGTACTAATCATTCCCAGGATACAATCTATTGCCCCTTACCCTACCACAGTTTTACGACCTGACATTGGGAAATCCTCCCACCAGTACCACCTGTCTATGCAGCAGCGTTACATATTCTATGGTCTCAGCCTGTGGTGCCTGTCAAGGAGGGGATGTCGCATTTTGGGTGTCAAATCCAGTTGATGTAGTCCTTTCTTCTCAATTAACATGACAACTGGTCAGTATAGATTACAAACTGTTCCAGGAGTTTAATATCCGTCGGATGGTTTCCATTCCCCATTCCACAAGGAATTGCTGTTCCTGCGTGGGCGTACCTGGATGTCACTGTGAGTACTCTTTTCCCTCCCAATCGTAGTGGGCATCTCAGGTGGCCTTATTTCTGGTCTGGCTCCGAATCATACCGACAGCATGATTCACCTGGACCTATCAAAAATGTATCAGACAGTCAATGATATTCGATTGATACCCGGGCCGTCCCTTTACTGTCACACGGACTGCTCCAACCTGGGTCCAGCTCCGAATTTACTGAGAACTTTACAAAACGTTATCCGTTAGGGGTGTGCTTATTATGACTTGAAGTTCCCTTGGCTTATTATTAGGTGAACATGATCCCTCGAGCAATAGAACAAACGCAGTGCATCTGTTCGTGTCTCCTACAGTCGAGAACATGACATTGCCTCCAGACCTTTGAAATTGCCAATTGACTTGTTTCTCACTCAAAAGCTCATCTACAACCTCTTTTTAGGAACAGCGCTATGTCTCCCAAGCTGCCATATTTACTTCGAAAAGGTAAGAGCAGCCTCATCTGAGTCTCCTGCATTTCAAAACTTTGCGATCTAGCAGGTGAGTACCCCTAGGCTCTGAATTTTTAGATCCATCACTGTAAACATTCGAATATTGCAATTCCATGGGATTCACCGCACTTCATCTCAAGATCGCCCTCATTAGTAATTTCATCCTTATGGTTTGCGGTTGGTCCATGGGATCACCAAGTATGTATTGACTACAGGGCCATTGGGATACAGCTATATATTCTAATGGAGGTGGAGCGAACCACCTTGTGATAAGGCTGCTGTCTCCGTAAGTAATTATTCTATATCTGATACGAATCAAATATACCTTAGCGTGAGTTTCAGAATCGACACCTCAGTCCTGCTATAAACGCTCAGGCACTCTGTCGAATTACGCCTCGGAGGGTTTTCCAGGCTTGCCAACCAACCGCTTTCAATATCCATAGCATTCCCAGAATCACCACCATCAATCACGAGCACATCAAGTCCTGCTTTTCCCCAGCCTGGTTCCCTAAGCGCTTCCAACTGCACAAGATGTTTATATCCCCGGCGCAACACGTCCTCAATTACATCGGCACCGTGCATTCTCCCCAGTCCTGCGGGGTTTAAATTAAGGATATTATGTAGTTCTTGTGCAACGGTGGAAAAATTAGCATGGGGATCAAGGATTCGCGATATTGCGTGGGTGAATTCATGGGAGGAAAAGCATTTTGCGTGCAAGGAGAGTCCGAGATCTGAGTCCATGACACGCATACCCATTGTGTGGCATCCAAATGGAATGAGAAGGGAAAAGCAGTGATCAACTTTAATTTTTGTGGTCTACGTACAGCAAGGACGGGGACCCCAGCCAGAATTCCTTCCTGAGCGGAGCCGATCCCCACCTGGACCACAAATAGGTGAATGGCAGGATGACGCAGTATTGCTGGCTGTGAGCATAACCAGGGGACAAAATGTACGTAAGGGGGGATTGAAGGTGTATCCTCGGACCTGAGCGCGTTTTGAAAATGTTGATCTGAGAGACACCACAGGACACAGAAGTCTTGGGATTTGTGTGAAAATTGGGTAAGGATGGAGAGGGGATGTAACAGCGCATTTTAGATATTTCTACTACCATGAAGGTGGGAAACTCCTGCTAACATGGTCCGAAGCTGTCTTAGCCGGAGGGCATCCGTCGTCCCAAAGTTTATTAATATGATGTGAACTTGGGGGGGGGGGGGGGGGGGGGTCTTCTCGCACGAGTTCATCAAGCCACACTATTTTCTAGGCAGCTGTTCCGGCAGTCTCTTTCTCCATCATGGTTCAGGGCTCCAATGGCTTGAGCTTCTGCATCATGTGAAAGAATTGGCCTGACAAGAGTGTGATGGGGTGGGACTAGCTGCACATATTTTCACGAGGTTGGGTACACTTGAGTGTGGGGGGAAGTTTTTAAAGGCAGAGTCACCATTGTGAAAGTTGTCGATATCATATTCTACATGGAGTTATAGGAGGATAACAGACCGCACCTCCTGGTGCCATTGAACTAGGTTTTCTGCATTCATGGTGTGAAAATATCATCATTGAAGGTGGTGGAGCCAACAACATAAAGAGGAGAATGCTCCCTCGGCACTAAGATCTTTCACCCCCAAGGGTGATATGGTGACCATCCTGTGGGTAGATTCAATCACTCGGTTGAATGGATGGTCAGGCTATTGACAATAAGCGGTATGGACAGTTTGAATGCCGCATCCTGAACATAAATTCCCTTTTGCAGCAAATCATTCATAAATTAAAAATGAGAGGACTCAGGACTCACGATAGCCCCCAAAGTTAAATAATCCGCAACCACAAGATTGGGACGACATTCAATAAAGCAATGTGTGATTGCAGGTGGAAAATCTTTGTAATAGGTTATTGGGTACCTCCAGATTGACAATCGTTTATACCACTGCAACTTGCGGATGGCATCTACTATGCTGGCGACCTCGCTTCAGTGTCCACCATTATCCCATCTCCAAGGTCAACACATGAGTTTGTGAATTGCTGAGAAGAAGGCCCATAAAGCGGTGAGGGTGATTAGGTTGCAGAATCTAGGCAGGGGAGGTAAAGTTTTGTTTTGATGCCCTGGCAAAGCCGAGGGATAATAATCTGATTTGCTAAATTGATTTGCGTGATTTGTCCCACTGTAGCCTGGCTGAGTAATTTGTCGTGATTTGTGCAATCTGATTTGCAGCCAATGTGATTTGTCTCTGCCACTCTGTTCCAGCCAACATCGCTGAGCTCCTGCCCATCGTGTATCCCTCTCTGACCTCTGTGCTCTCACATATGACATCTCCTTGTACATGTCCAGCAATACGTCAAGTGGGCTTTCGGTATGTCCTTCACTTTGTTACCATCCTGATCCACATATCTCCGAACAATGAGCCCTCCACAGTGCAAGCGCAATGCCAATCCACTTACATCAATTGAACAGGAAAGTACATATATCGCCAAAACAAGTTTGTCTGCACCAAAACCATTAGTTGGCATGTTTTATTCAGACACATAACCTTCCTTATGGACTGTAACTAACTATGACATCATGATCCACTCACAGCCACCCATATATCGTGATTTTGTGGTACTCTAACACAATAAGTTTGAACAGTATGTTTTGATTCCACCCCATATTGTCTCCATACCACACTGACTTTTCCTCTTATAATCCCACCTGGTCTCATTCCTTGTATTTGAGTATCGCCATTCTCTCTGCCACCATTTCCGTTTCCAACCTTGTTTTATTGCTGTTACTGCAGCATCCTCCAGTGGCTTTGAGTTGGTGTGCAGTTCTTTTAAATGGTCAGCGGTTGTACTGGGTGGCGAGAGTACAGCCTCATGGTTCCATGTGCAGAGAATCAGTGGTGATCTTGATTCTTATATGAGAAATGTGAAGCTGCTGTCATTCCCCAAACCATGCTGTGTACAACCACATGCAAATCAGTCGCACACATGATTATTACACACAGACTCATAGGTCATGCAAATCACTCACAAATCAGTGCCCAATCACACCCAAATCACCTGAAAATCACAGGCAAATCACTCACAAATCAGTTACCAATCACATGTAAATCAAACATAAATGTACTCTGCAAGGAGATGGTACATTTGTGGTTACTGGCAGCACCATGTTTGACAATGACTGGAAGCCACTAAGGCTCTGCTGGAATGAAAGGCAATCAAGGGTTGGCAGATCACCCAGGAATGACATGCACACTACACACCCACCAGAGTGCTGCTTATGTGCTTGGCACTTACATCTTTGGGGAAAGCATGGCCACCTAATTCGGTGGTTGAGGTCATGTGACCCACAAACAAACCGGGAGAAGTGAGTGTGGTTGCAATAGGTACACAAGCATCCAGCATTGCGCCAGGGGGTACAAGCATTATGGAATGGTGAACTAATAGAGGGACAAATAGAAACGTGGAAGGCTGAGATGGGAGGCAAATTAGTGCAAGTGGCTTCCAGTGGGCACAAATTAGGTGCAAATTAGTGCAAATTAGTTCATGCTTTAGTCAATGCAGCGACTGCAATACTTGACCAAATGCCCTGAGATTTGGTGTGTAATATCTTTTTCTAAGGATTGATTGACAGAGTGAGAATTTGTGTCTGTGGAACAGTTGGAATACAGACAAATTAGTGCAAGTGCACTGCAAGTGGGTGCAAGTGAGTGACAAATTAGGCGCAACTTAGTGCAAATTAAGCCCCCTTGGTGTGCAAATTAATTTGTTGATTTGCACTTGTTCAGCCAACAAATCAATGCAAATCAGACAAATCTAATTTGTGGCTGGAACAAATCAGTTTGGCAAATCAAAATAGGTGGTACCAGCAAAGCCAATCCACTGACACGTGACCAACCATATCCAGTCCTTGCATCCTAGTCTTCAAGCTAACCCAAACCTTGTGGCATGCGGAGCATCATCATCAAGATTATTCTTGCCTCAGAATATTGTGCGTGAGACATACATATCTTCATGTCTAGCTCTGCAATGCTTGACTGTCCTACAGATCGCCAATGTCAAGCTGCATAATCATATTGAGTGGCAGCTGCTCAAACATGGTGGTCTACTTCTGCAGAACAAAGAATTAATCATAAGTATCAGGGAGTGAGTGGAGCTTTGCATCAAGGATGATCTTTGTGCACTGACTATCAAAGAGGCCCAGAGCAGCAGACATCATGTTGTGAATGCCCCGTCCACCCACAGGACTTGGAGACAGGCTTGTGCTCCTGCCACACAAGGCAAAATTCAAGATGGGAGTGGAAACAGAAAATGAGAGTGAACATGGGGTGAACTGGAACAGGAACGAGGATGACAATGGGGACGAGAATGAGAACAAGAACGATAACGACATCAACATCCTGCTGAACCCTGAGCATACATGATGCAGGCCCACACAAACCAAGCATCCACAATGGCCACACATCAATGCAAGACAATAACGAGATGAAGCCCAGAACACCATACACCATCCCTGTCACATCTCTGACCCTGTCAAACACAACCAGCCCTTCCGACCCCACCCAACCGAAAAGATGAGAACCTCCACCCCTGAAAAGTGCACTACACAGAGGCAAAGGAAGCCCTCAACGCTTCCTTTCTTGCCTCATTCGAGCCACACAAGCATTGGCTCAGTCCGCAGGGCATGATCGTCACTGACTACACTCCAGAGTTCTGTTGTGTCCTAATGGTACAATTACAGCATAGGTGTGGCTTTCAGTCTATATACCCACGTGCCAGCTGACCCACGGCATTACTTAGGCTTGTTGTCCACAGACGAAGTGAAGCCGCCTGCAGTTCTTACCTGCCTCATGGGCATTACTTGATGATCACGCACCCTACCTATACTTTGACATGTTATGACACAACCTGCCATCAATTCCTCCACCACAAATCATCCTCACCTTCCACACCCTCCTCTTCCAATCTTCCCTCTGCGTCAATGTTCTGGTCCAGCATGCCAACGAGTTCATCATTGACCAGCTTCAACCCCAGTTTCAACCACATCAAGAGTGTCACCCTTGCACTAGAGAGCTGGATGGACCTCTGGTTGGCAGTGACCACCCATATGAGGCAGACTTGGTGTGGGTCAATGTCAGGTGGCTCACTGAGGCAAGAAAGCAGGAGGTTGATAT
This sequence comes from Ramaria rubella, assembly GCA_015039355.1. Classification (NCBI taxonomy): domain Eukaryota; kingdom Fungi; phylum Basidiomycota; class Agaricomycetes; order Gomphales; family Gomphaceae; genus Ramaria; species Ramaria rubella. The sequence continues at coordinate 47,739 of MU134564.1, forward strand.
GAAGATTTCTGGGCTGAGTCTCAGAAGTGGAAGATGGGGGTTGTCAGTGATGGTGTAGACATCTGCATTTGAAGTACACATGGAGGAGGTCATTGGGAAAATATGGGCACGTGTTTCGCCAATTCCAAGCTGGCACCCTGTTCTGGCCTGACTCTGACTTGACAGGCGCGAGGAAGGGGAATTATGACTCAAACCACATTGCTTGATAAATACACCCTGGCAGCATTCACAGTGGAGCTCTTGGCTTGTATATTAAAGGAGAGTATGGGGTTTTCAAATAGCTAATAAATATGTCACTTCACATTATTTAGCAATGTCAGGATGCATGGATCCCCATTATGGTTTGTCTCACCAACCCATAGATTGCTACAGGTGATTCATACTGTAGAGTTTATACGTTTCGATCATAGCGGAATGATTATCGCTTGTAATGTTTGCAGTACAACCACTCCTTGAGGCTGCGGTTTTCAATTGCACACATTATGCTTAAACGATCATTTTTAACCCTACACTCCCTGTGTTGGAACTATGCACTTCATCCTCTTATTCCCATCCCATTGACCCATCTTTCTCCATGGACCTCTCATCCTCGCCTATCTTTTTCAAAAAGCATTTACAGTCCTCAATGAGCTTAGAAGGATCTCCTTATATGACAAGCCTCAAGCACAGAGAGCCATTCTCATCATATATCACCATTTGTATGACATCCTGGCTGCAAGTTGTTTCTCCAGCTTCGATAAGAAACTCCTAGCGCAAATAGTAGTTGTAAAGGTCATTACAAGCATACTAGGATGGCATATAACCCAGACATCCATAGCAGGAATGACAGGTATGTCTGAGTATCTCTCCAAAGGCGCATCTGATCTTTTTTTCAGTACTTCATGATGCCGGCAGAGATCCCAAAGCAGCACTGAAACGTTTCATTTTCTTAGGCCTGCTTGCATACCACTCCAACTCTCCAGAAGCCAGTAATAACTTCGATCAACATGATCACTATGTTGACATCGAAAGAGCTGGGGAATCTTCAGTGTGTCGTCAATGTCTTCACAATATCTCACCATGTCCATGGATATCTAAGACCCAAAGGTTCGTTGAGAACCCTTTCCTTGATTGTCTTTTTGACATGACCTTATATTTAGGGGCTCTTTTCAGGCACTTTCCACATCTGTTTGAGAAGTACACACCCAATGCTGCCCAATCACCTGTAAGTCTTGCCCATGTGGATTCTTAATTTTTTTCCATCTTGACGTGCACCTCTGTCCCTTTAGGTGGTACACCTTCCTGGTTCACATTCCACTTTTGATAGATATATGGCTATGGTATTAAAAGATGCCCATCCCTACACTGGCAGAAACATTTACAGCAACATTGATGAGTGGCATTGTTTCCAGGAATCACTGGGGAATTCCCAGAGAAGAATGTTCTGAGAGGAGACAACCAAATGAGTTAATGTGGAACATTAATTCCCAATACATCAGGAAAATGAACCAAGGTGTCTAAACACACAGTAGTGCATAAATTTAACGGTCAGGCTATGTAACTTACCTGACAAATATAGCATATATAGTGGTGCCTCGCACTAGCTAGATGTAGCTAGATGTTCGAGCTCCACTCGAAACAACTTAGACACTGCCCACAATGCCACACCCTCCTGACATCGACACCCTTGTCATCCCAGATTCAGAATTGCTGCGCAGCACACACCATTCGGTATCCTCTGCATTACCAGACATGTCACATCACCTGAGGTCACAGAGTCGACGCATACTATCCAGACGTGCCAAAGTTACGCATTCAGATCACAGTTCTGCCGGCTCCTCACATTGTCAACGTACTAGTAGTGAAACATCTGCTGGAGTCCAGAAAAAGGAGAGAACCTGGACCTCTGTTGTGTCCTTGCTGAGCAGCAACATTGCTCCTCCACCTGAGCTGAGCTGCTCCTCTGAGCCCCCAAACCGTGACTCTGAGTTCAGAGACTCGCTGGCAGGCTATGTCCCCGACTACTCTCTCTCGACAGCACTTTGAGAGCTGATAGTTCTTCATCACAAAGCATGTCAGCTCAAGGACTGTCTCGATATCGAATGCCAACACCATTTTATCCTGGAGGACCGCCAGATGCAGGATTGTCTCACCAGGCATGAGCAAGAATATGAGGTTATCATGGAGGCAATTGATGCAGTGGCTAACATTGTATGTTTTTTTTTTTTTTTGTATCATGTGCATATCTAATATTAATGGCTGCATTCAGCCCAATCCTAGGTACATGGGTGCTCAAGAGGGAGACCCTTCAATCTGCCTGCAAATGTTCTGGGATGACTTACGGTTCAGTCGTGCAGTCAAAAAGGCACAGTTGAGGCCTATTTTCGAAACCGTGGCAGGCTCTAACTCTCATGTGGTGCTGGTGGCGAAGGAGAGAGAGGTGCTAAGTGCATGAAACTGGGCCTGGGTGGAGATTGGGAAATCAGTGTGGGGCTCACTGGCAGAGGAGTAGATACTAGTATTTAGTGGAAATTTTGTCATTGTCACCTCATCACTGCTATTGTTTTGGAATAGGACTTAGCTGCTGCCAATCAGGAAAATGAACTCAGGGGTATAAATATAAGGTAGTATAGAAATTTTATAACATGTAACATACCTGACAAATATAGCATACATAGTCTCTGAGCCTAGTGCCTAGCAGTAGCTAGTCGTTCGAGCTCCACTCCCAACGACTTAGACTCTGGCTGTCACTGCCATAAGCTACCCACAATGACACTCTCCTCTGACATTGACACCCTCATGATCCTGGATTCATAATCACCGTGTCATTTGCCATCCCCTGCATTACTGGATGTGTCACACCACTCAGGCTCATGGAATCAACATGTATCCAGACATGGCAAAGATACATGTTTGGCAGTTTGCAAATCATCTTCTGGCTCCTCATGTCATAATCCTCACCCTCTGAGTTGAACAAGGTCCCTCTTTCCTGCTGGAGTCTGGAAAAGGGGGAGACACTCTGTTGTGTCCTTACCGAGCAGCAACATAGCCCCTCCGCCCTCGCCTAGCTGCTCCTCTGAGCCCCCTGGGCCAGACTGTGACTCCCAACTCAACTCTGCTGTCCCGGAGTATACCCCTCGGGATGGCACTTTGTGAACTGATCATTCTTTGTTGTGAAGCTCATCAGCTTCAGTGCTGGGCCAAATAATGATTACATTTGATTAATTTTAAATTATTTATGATTAAATACATTAAATTATGCCTTCTCCTGTGATCATATAACACTGATTAAATAGTATTGAATTACATTACATTACAGGGGGCATAATTAATCAGAATTGTTGGTTGATGGCTGCAGGTGATAACATGAATCCTGAACTTCAGCTGGCTGCCAGCAGTGGCTGGTCATTGTCCATGGTTGAGACCATTTTCCACACTATATGGAACACATCTGTGGATGAAAATCAGTTAGTGACTCAGTGTAAAAATCCACATAAGTACTCAACACCATATGGACCTACAGAACAGGGAATCATGTCAGAAACATTGACACTCCAGGAAAAATAAGTTCAACTTGACACCATTCTTACAGAAAAGCACATAGTATGCACCTGGGTTCCAAGATGATAGGGTATTGGCTGTGCTGCACATACACTTAACCTTTTGTTCAGAGTGATTTTTCATCACCTAGAGGTCATTCCAAGTGATGATTACAATGATGCTTATAAGGAAATGCAACAACATCCCCTGGTCTATGACCCAACTGGGGTATATTGTATCCCTGAACCCTGGAGTCAGTGTTTCCATTGAACAGCTTTTGTCAAGGAGTAAAAACATCCCTCAGGACACTATATGCTCAATGACAGCTGTAACCACTTTGAAGACCATCATTGTGAAGGAACAGCTCAAACATGGGCTTGGAGAAGACATAGATTTCCTCTGAAATGTAAATATCCACTCATAGTATGATTAAATATGATTAAAATACAATTAAATACAATTAAATTACAATTGCATTACATTATGATATGATTACAATTAATTATCAGTCTTGGAAACAGCATAACCATGATGATTACATTGAAACATGGCAATTTTTTTAATTTAATTGTAATCGCCCGGCCCTAATCAGCTTGAGGAGTGCCTTGATATCGAATGCCAATGCCAATGTGTGTTGGAGGACTGCCAGACGCAGGATTGGCTTGCCAGGTGTGAGCACGAGGATGAGGTTCTCATGGAGTCGATTGAGGTGGCAGCTAATATTGTATGTTTTATTTGGATTATTATCTTTGTGTGTCATACTAACTGCAATTATTCAGCCCAATCCTAGGTACTACACAGGCGGATTGTGGTGTAAATACCAGTGCGGACCACGGACCACTCTCAGCAGCAGCACCAGCAACAACACATAATAGTGTGAATGCTGCCCCTGGGCCACTCCCAGTCATGGCGACAACAAATTAAATGCTTGCACGGACCACAGTGTCAATTCCAACGTGGATTGCAGTGTAAATACTGATGTGGACCACTCTCAGCAGCAGCAACAGCAACACCACATAATAGTGTGAATGCTGCCCCTGGACCACTGTCCACCGCACCTATGAGAACCAAGGTGGTGAATGCTGCCCCTGCGCCACTCCCAGCCATGGCAAGAATGAAGTAAATTCCAATGCTGACCAAGGTGTAAATTCCAACGCAGACCACGGTGTGAATGCCAGTGCAGATGGCGGCGTAAATACCAGTGCGGATTGCAGCATAAATACCAGTGTGGACCACTCTCAGCAGCAGCAAGAGCAACATCACATAATAGTGTGAATGCTGCCCCTGGCCCACAGCCCATCGCACCCATGAGAACCAAGGTGGTGAATGCTGCCCCTCTGCCACTCCTAGCTATGGCAAGAATACAGTAAATTCCAATGCAGACCACGGTGGAAATGGCAGCGTGGACCGTGGTGTAAATGCCAGTATGGATTGTGGTGTAAACACCAGTGTGGACCACTCTCAGCAGCAGCAGCAGCAACAACACATGATAGTGTGAATGCTGCCCCTGGCCCACTGCCCACCACACCCATGAGAACCAAGGGGGTGAATGCTGGCCCTGGGCCACTCCCAGCCCTGGTGACAATAAAGTCAATGCCAGCATGGACCATGGTGTAAATGCCAGTGCGGATCACGCTGTAAATGCCAGTGTGGACCACTCTCAGCAGCAGCAACAGCAACAGCAACCACACAAAAGAGTGTGAATGCCCCCCCCTGGACCACTGCCCACCACACCCATGACAACCAAGGTGGTGAATGCCGCCCCTGGACCACTCCCAGCCACAGCAACAATAAACAAGGGTCTCAATGCCATCCCAGACCACTCCCAACAGCAACAACACACAAGGGCATGAATCCTGCCCCCTGGACCACTCCCAGCAACAGCAACAACACCCAAGGGTGTCAGTGTCACCACAGACCACTCCCAGCAGCAGCTCTAACAATCAAGGGTGTGAATGCTCACTTTACATCACTCTCAACAGCAGTAACAACACAAATGGGGGTAAATACTCACTCCAGACCACTCCTTGCAGCACAAACAGCAAATGTGCAGGTAAATGCTCACTCCAGCACCCTCCCAACATCAGAGACAGAAAATTTCAGGGGAACAGGCCATTCTGTATCCCTTCCAGAAAAAGAAACACCACACATCCATCATATCGTACATTTATTTTCCTGTCCTACTCTTATTTTACAAAGACAAATTTGCAAAAGACATGCTATTACATTAGAAGACACTCTGGTAAGTAGCTTGATCCTGGAATGAATTGATCCAAAACTTGTCCACCTTCTCCAAGCAATTATTTCCATTCACTTCAACCTGTGTCCCATCAGAATGTTGTCCACCTAAAGTCTGGGCTTCTTTTGGGAAGCATGGACTAAGCACAACTGGTTGGACAATAGATCCAAGCTGAATTATACCCCCAACAGGCCCTCCATCAGACCCCCTTAGACAATGTATAGCATACATGTCCATAGCACCATGTGTTTGTGCACCTGGTTTTGAAAACCATTTCACATAAGCCAGTGCATTCTTTGCAGGTTCTGAAGTGGTTTGAGCCTGCTTTTGATATGTGGTGAGAGTAGGGCCAAAGATGAGCTTCACTTGTGCAACCTGGAGACCTGGTACTCCATTTTAAATATTGAGAACAGGGGAAATATCCTCAGACACAACTTACCATTAATTCCATCTTGTGGATTTTTATCTTCACTGTGTGAATCAACAAGTACTGTATGAAATTGTGGTGTGTTATCCTTGGCAGTTGATAAATGAGCCAAAATAGATTGTCTTTTAGGTATGCCTTCATCATAACCTATTACAGGCATGAGGACACTGCATCTATTCCAGATTGAGATTGACTGCCATTCCTGTGGAAGTTGGTACTGTGTTGCTCTTTGTTGAAGCTGACAAGATGATACAGCTTCAGTGAGCTGCACCAGATGAACCTTTAGTGCCTGAATAAGATTAGGAATTTTGCATTCCACAGAAATCCTCTCAATGGCTTGGTTTTTTTGTGGAGGTCTCTTGGCAATTGAATGAGATGGTGGTGAAGGTTGTTCCACAAATTTAGGTCGAAGTTTAGTGATAGGAGATGGTTTGACAGCTAGAAGAGCCTCTGAATCAGCTTCTGTATCCATTTCAGCTACCACAAGCTGTGGGATTTCCCCCTCTATCTCAAGTAGGAAATCTGGGGAGTTATCTCCACTGATTTGTCAGTCTCCCTCCATCCACTGAACATATTGGCTATGAAAATGCAGTTTTTCCTGATGCTCCAGCCAGGTTATCATCCGTGTGATATAATTATTGAAATTGGTAGCTTTGTGTGCTTTCTTGGCCACCTCAATATGATAGCGTTCAGAGATTTCAGTGGTGTAGTTGAAAGGAACTCCAAGCCATCTAATCTTCTCTGGGTAATGATGACGAGCATGGAGCTTGCGAATCTCAAAATGATTCTGATCCCTGCCACCTCCATTGAGAAATGCATCTTTGTGTGCATGGAACTTTTGAATAAAATCAACCATCCATTGTATATCTGTCTCTGATAATGTCCACCACTGTGCATGATATATAAAATCCAGTTCAGCATGTGTGGCAATGATGGCACCAGCACTTTGTGCACCATATATTACTGGTAAGAAATTGCACTCAAGATCCTTCCACTCCCTCCCAGACCACTGAGATATTTTAGAGATACCTCCAGAAAAATGTCTGTAGCCAGGTGTTTTGAGAAGTCGACGGAAATGGTTGTCAATCTCAATGTCTCCAATCTTTTTGATACTCCAGTCTGCAGTATGGTCACTAAATGCCTTATGAAGTCCATGAAGGACATCATTGTAAATGACCTTGCCAATATCTGTGTAGGGAAGATGTGACCAGAATGGTTCTTCTACACCACTAAGCTGCACCCTCTGGCATGCTTGGATAAAATGCCAGGTATCTGCATTTGGATTTTGGTGGCAAACATTTTGTATCTTGTTTAAAATCACCTGTCCTGTATGCACATCACAGACATGAGGAGAACCAAGGTCATGTGTTTCTGTAAGGCAAGTAGTACATGCATTTGCACCCAATCCTGCAAGCATATTTTGTTCCTCTTTGTCTAAAATCCAAGCAGCCAGAAAGACTCTGTTCATATGCATGTTACCATGTGAATCAACCATGGGGACTGCAGTTTTTCCAGCCTCCTTCATGGATTTCAGGACTATGCGCATGCAAGCATGGAACAGACGATGTTGGAGATGACCTGGCATGGCCTTCTGCTGAGTGGGATTAGAAAACTGTCTTTGAGAATTTGCACACAGGGACATATGTCAGTAATAGAAAAGCCTGACAACTTGGCTGTCCACAAATATCACTGGCAATCTGCCCACTAGTGATGTAGGCAGGGTGCACTTTCCCATCCCCAGAAAAATTTGTAACATGTATGGAATCTGAGGCAATAATAGCAGGGTTGACAGTTTCATCATCTTCAATAACACTATGGTAGAAATCCCAAGCTTCCCCAGAGTTCATTTCACCATAGACACGGTCCTTGAGTTCTTTGTCAGTGAAATATTTCACTGGTCCATAAGTCTGATGTTCATCAAAGGTAGGATTTGCTGCCAAAAACTGTAGACATTCAACTGGATCACAATAGAATGAGAGCTGAGGCTCATTAGGAGCCTCAGGAAGTGTGACTTCCTCACAATACCACTGTGGGCCTGCAGGGAGGAATTTGTCGATACACTCATACATTTCCTCAGCATTTCTAAAGCTTTGAGGGCAGTGTTTGTTTTTAACCTAAAAGAAAGCATTAGTGCACTGAATTAAGATGAATCACATCATAGGAGTGGAATATATGTGCAGTCCATCACAGTATCTTGGACACAATGGATATTTTGATAACTTACCCATGGTGTGTTCAGATATACATTTACTTTCTTTTTTGACAATCCTGAAGTGCCAAGCCATTCAACCAGAGTCCATTCATCTCCATTTGTAAAAGGATAGTGTGGCAAGTCTGCTGGTGTCTTCTCCTTGATCTCATCAAAACCAGTTTTTAGACCTGTTGCATGTATTTTCCCAGCATTGGGATAATTCTTCTTTGAGTGGAGACGAAAAACATTATCAGAAGAGGCTGATGATGGCTGTGGAGATGCAGCAGTAGATGTATTAGACATGTCCCCACCATGCTCTGGAGAAAACATCTGTGGTCTTTTGGAAGGACCAGGACCATTGTCTGGGAGCTGAACTTCATCAGGATTATCAACATCCATAAATGGTGTTTCATCCAGATCCCCTGGAATTGCGCCATAAGATGCAGTGGCTGCAGTTTGCAGCCTCTGAGCAAGCATAGCATCCTCATGCTCCTGAGCTTTTATTCTACAGAATTCAACATGAGCAAAATGGCTATTGAGCCTTATAAGAAATTGGCCACAGAATGGGCATTTAGATTTTGCCGCAGTTTTGGCAGCTTTAGGAGCCACAACAAAGACAACTGGCAGCCAATAACTTGAAGACTGCTGCTACAAGCCTAGAGAGCTCCAGAAATCTAGAGGGCAGAGGGATTAGTGTCTCAACAGTCAGTACTAATTGCTCACAGAGCAGTGGGGATCCGAAAGATCCAACTTACAAAGCTGATGCAGCATATATGCATCATGACTATGGCTCTCACGCATGGTCCATGCACAGTGCTTCGTGAAGTGTTCATTTTCGAAGTCCAAGCAACCACGCGTTGCTTTGCTTCCCTTCCCACCCACCCCACTTGGCTTCTCTCTTCTTTTCCATGCACATCACACGTTCACAGGCCCCATCCATTCAACCCTCCCAGCCCAAACTGCCTCCCAAACCGCCTCCTAAGGCCAAGAAAGGCTCCAAGAAGGTGGCCTTGGTGTTTCAGTCGCTGAACGCAGCAGTGCCACCCATGGTGAGCTTTTCTTTTCTGTTCTTTTATTGTCTAAACTAATTTGATCTAGGAACCCGATTGGGGCCCTCCACCTGGGATCGGTGGCACTGCATTTAGCCACCCCACACTCGATGAAGACAATGATCCTTATTTTTAGGAACTGGTGCTGTCGACCAACAGTGCCAATGACAGGTTCGTCGACAATGTTAAGACCGACCCCTCTAACTCTCTACCCTCTCCGCCCTCCACCCTTCCCTGCATTAATGTTCCCCCTCCTCCACGCGTAGATCTGACATCACACGTGGTCATTCTGCACCTTGACCTGTGGAAACCATCCAACAAAGCGAGTTGTTGTTCATAACCTTTGTATTTTTATTCTTACTTTCAAACTTACAGAGGAAGCTAAGTACGCCAGCTGGTAGCGCATCCTGCAGGAGTGTGCCGGCTGGCAGTACACGTGCAACAACTGGACCGTTGAAGCATGTCAGGGTTCTGCATACTGGTTCAGCCCTTCACTTGCATTTACATTGCCATATAGACGAGCATCCCCCATCCAGTACTCCTTCAACTTCCTGTTCCATATCTCACCTGGCCTCTCATTCCACGTTCCATGGTCCAGATTCTCAGACTCCCTCTCGTTCCCCCTCTCCTCATAGTGAACCTCTAGACCCCACATTGTCTGCTTCCCGTTTTCCTCTCGTTGCCCCATCCATTGCCCCATCCATTGCCCCGTCTGTTGTCCCATCCATTCCCCTGTTTGAACCCGAGTCAGACAGCAAAGAAGTGTCGGCGGATTCGTTGGACGCCATGTCCACTACACCGTCAGGCCCCAGCTCATGTCCTCCTCATTTCACTGCCGCTCCCAGTCTCAGCTGTGCCACCCCTTCCACTTGTCTTCTCTTTTCCCATTTGCAATTCAAATACAAGACCCATGTACTCGTCAAGCACGCATTCCCAGAACAGTCAAGTCAGCGGTGTCGCTTTGCTCGTGAGGCCTGGGAGACTGTGCACGACGAGTATGGGCCTGATGATGGCACAAATATTGCATTCTCTGGGGATATTGAGCATATCGTAAGTTTTCTTTCTCTCTTTTTTTTTTGCTCAGATTTCAAGTCTCCTTGATAGGTCCACGCCCTTGCCGTCACAATGCAAGGCTCTCAAGGCACAAACTTGATCAAGTTAGTTCCTATGTCCTACCATTTGGACGAGGCCAATCCTCGTACTCACCCATTGATTGCGCAAAACCTCCTGGAGGATGGAAATCTCATATATCCCAAGGTTTATTTTGATGAGCATGGCACCGTCTGGCGCAGCCAGTGGAATAGGGAGGTTTGTCATTTATTTACTAATTTTATTAATTTATTTTAACATATGACTAGATCATCCTTCATAAGGAACCACCATTCGGCCATCCCATCCTCACCCAAGTTGTCAATACACTTGCTTTCCAGGGCCATCTGCTGATTGTGTCAGTGGCCCCAGATCTTTTCAACCTGATTCCTCTCCCACTGATTGCTCTTGCATGTACATTGGTAGGTTTTATCTATTAACTTGACTTATATTCTAATTTTCCTGTACAGGTTCATTTCGCTCTCGCTCATTATGTTCCTGGGGCCGACAGCGCCAAACACATGAAATTTTTGGCAGAGGACTATCACCCTGTATACCAGAAGTACACCGACACTCTTGGGAAATTCAAGCAATATCATCCTGACATATGTGCCGCCGCACAGCATAGGTTTTGGGACAAGGTGTAAGAATCTTAGTGTTCACACTAAACAGACTGTGCCAATAGTTATTGGTGTCTGCAAGTTGTGTGGTTACAAGTAAGTTCTGATTGCTTATCTAATTACTTGTGGACAACTGTATAGTTGTCCACTACCTACAGGTGCCCCTAGTGGGTGGCTTATATAATACAACCCATAAGCCACTCTGGTGACTTATATACCCTAACTAGTGGCATATATGCTACTGTAAGAATCTACCTTCTTACATCCTCCCCACAGACCAAACCTCAGGAAGGTTTGGGAGATTTTATGCTGATGGGGGATCAGCATATATGGGTGCAGGCGCAGTCGATGACGACTGCGCAGCTACTTCGATGGTGTTGTCGTAGTGAATGGAGTTGGATGGATCGACTTCCATGTTGGTGTCATCCACTGTAATAGTGGGTGCAGGCAGGGGAGCAGGCAAGGCAGAAGGTTCTGTCATTGGCAGGTCCATACATGCCTTTGAGCAGGGAGGCCTGCTACCACGTCTGTCAAGTGGCGAATCGTCGTTTGATGTCAACAGTTGTCCCCAACCACCTGGGGGATGAGGGGGCATGGGTATGTGAAGGCCGGTAAATGTCTGGCCTTCGCGAGCGTTGAGGACCCTCTGTGTGGTCTCGTTATAGCAGACTTTGCTCCGCTTACGCACAAAGTAGGGCTCAATATTGATGAGAGCCCTACCAGGATCTACACCTGAATATGTGCCTAGCCATTAGGCCAGCTCATCGAGAGATGGACTCTCATGAGGGCATTTCCATTTGTACACCCTCTTGACACTGGTAGACAACAGCGTCAAGAGATCTTGCCACCAGATTGAACCAGCAAGATCGGCCCACTGGCCACGGACTGTAAACAGGTCCATTAACTTTTGTAGAAAGAGCAAACTGTCTTTCTTTGGCTTAATTAACTTAAGCCATACCCATACATCAACATCCTCTAGATGGAGGATGTTGTCGCCATTCCCACGGATAGCGGGTGATACTCCCCCTGGGGAGTACTCTATCATGTACAACACATCCCTGAGATTGGGAGGCATGCCATGCACAATCTCGAACACTGGTGTTCGAGTCACTAATCACTGCTCGTGGTCAGCACGCTTGATGATGGCATGCTGCGTGACATGGCAAATGTCACGTGCGCAAGCATAAGCTGCTCAATGAATTTTGGATTGTTGAGCTGGCAGGTGTCGAACCACTCTGTGGGTCGACGACTTGTTTTCACCGCTGACAAGCATGATACTCGACAGCGCCTACTACACTACAAAAGACGCTCACTGTCTTGGGACAGGAATGGATTTCCTGCCCGTTTCTTCAATCACGGGTTAATATAACCCGGCATAGGTCAATATCTTCACCTGTTAAGGTAAAGATGACACTTTGAACTCAACGGAGGTCTCGAGTGCCGACCCTCCTATGATGGTTTCAAAGTACACTCAGATTAGTCTGGCGTATATGGGTTACTGTTGTTTACTAAAGGAGTGACCCCCGTACTCGTATAAAAATCACATTTTTTACACTATTTTTACGAAAAAGGAATGTCTAATAAGTAAGTGATAAGACCAACTCTTTAGAGGGTTTTTACGACGAAAAAATAGTTCAAAATCCTGGACCTTTAGACCATGTATGAAGTGTAAAGATCCGTACCCTTTACCTACATTTTACACTCTTTATTACTTAAATGAGTAACTAAAGTACGGTGTTGTTACGTTCCTGTTAAAACCAAAAGTAACTGTAAAAATTGTCTTTTCTTGGTTTTAAATAGGTTCTAAAGTATCATCTTTTTTCCACTCTTTTAATCATTTTATATACTCTAAAAGTACTCTAAAAAGTTTTGATAATCGGTTACTTATTAGGTTGTAAAAAGAAATCAAAAACGATCCTTTTTGGACTACCTATTTACAAATAGGTTACCTATTAGTAAGTGGGTATCCGTTATATATTGTTCAAAAGACTTGACTTTTCCGTTACTTTTTCAGTTACCTATTCTCAAATAGGGAACCTATTAGTAAGAAGGTATACCCCATTTACAAGACGGATCCCGTCTTACTAATAGGTTCCCTATTTGAGAATAGGTAACTGAAAAAGTAACGGAAAAGTCAAGTCTTTTGAACAATATATAACGGATACCCACTTACTAATAGGTAACCTATTTGTAAATAGGTAGTCCAAAAAGGAACGTTTTTGATTTCTTTTTACAACCTAATAAGTAACCGATTATCAAAACTTTTTAGAGTATAAAGTGATTAAAAGAGTGGAAAAAAGATGATACTTTAGAATCTATTTAAAACCAAGAAAAGACAACTTTTACAGTTACTTTTGGTTCTAACAGGAACGTAACAACACCGTACTTTAGTTTCTCATTTAAGTAATAAAGAGTGTAAAATGTAGGTAAAGGGTACGGATCTTTACACTTCATACATGGTCTAAAGGTCCAAGATTTTGAACTATTTTTTCGTCGTAAAAACCCTCTAAAGAGTTGGTCTTATCACGTACTTATTAGACATTCCTTTTTTCGTAAAGATAGTGTAAAAAATGTGATTTTTATACGAGTACGGGGGTCACGGAACAACACTGTACTTAATATACATGCTGAAACCCTTTCTCCTGTTTGGTCTTACCAAACATATAACTCTAAGACCGAGTAGTGACCCTTACCATTGAGGTTAGACCTCAATGTTCATTCCACCTGTAATCCTCTACGGTGGACTCTTGGTGAGAGACGTACGTCTCTCAATCTGCACGATCTACGAATAGATCTCGATTCCCCTCAATCCTTCGGTGTTCTCGAAACATTAGCACGGAGTATCCGTGCTCTTACTACTGTATGTGTTCGAGTTAAGTTTCGAACTGTGTGAAACGTGACGGGAGCTATTCCTCTCCGTCTAATTAGCACGTTACCGTCTATTTTATAGACGGTACTTCAGTTGCGGTAGTCGTGACTGATATTAGATAGACTGTAGTGACGATCTAACCTACTGTCTGAGTCACTCAGACAGATGCGGTTGATGGTCACGAAGTGACCATCCTGGGTGAGCTAGACCAGTGTTCTGACGTAGATTTGTCTCTTGCGACCGCCACGGGATGGGCCGTAACGACGTGCGAACCTAACGAGGACGGTAACCGTTGGACGGACGTTACGTCTACCCAAAGAATGGGGCGGGAAACCCTTTCGTGACGTAGGGTGCCGCCACAGTCAAATGAAAGCCTTTACTTAGGTTTTCTGTCACCCATCGTCACAGCAGCAACGTACCGATGAATGTGACCACAAGCCGAGTCACGCGAAACGATAGTCGTCGTTGTTTCCATCTTGTTTCTGCTTCTACTCCTACATCGTCACTACTTCTACTACTGCATTATGCGACTGTATTCGTAACTGCTCTATGTTGTCGTTTACAGTGCACTAACTGTTTCGACCGGAACTACATCTGTATCATCATCATCTGCATCGTCATCTGAATCTGAATCTGAATATGCTCACTTAGGTTGACTTTCTCCACTTAACCCCATGTGATTCCGCTTTGTCCGGAATATATGTACTAGTCTTGTTGTTTGCTACACTCATACGGTATTTTACTACAGTAGCTGTCGTCTGTCCTCTTTACTGATTGTCGCTCTCCGTCTTTTGGTTTTATCCTTCCACCAAACATTCCTTTACCTTTTTACTCAGTCCACCAGCTTCTTTACTTATCTTTACACCGTCGTTTAACCTTTATCTTCGGTCTTTATCTTATCTTCACTCAGTGTCTGTTATCTGGTACACCTTGTTAACCTTTATCTTCATGTCGGTTCTTCGCACACTCAGTCCACTACTTTTACTCAGTATCGGTAGGTTATCCTAAGGTCAACGAACAGTTTATAGAGGCTTCTACTCATTCACTCAGTACACTGAACTACTGCTGAGTCTTTGTACACTTGGTTAGTGTTGTGAACCTATGTTTAAAGGAGGTCTCTCCCTTGTTTCTGCTCGGGAAGAACTGCTTCAGGAATCCGTGTATTGGCATCGTTTAGAGACAAGGACCAGGCACGAGAAACTACATGGTCAATAAGGACTCCTGGTATGTTACGGCTGGTAAGTGAGCAAACTTCAAACCCAGTTTTGACTACTGCATCTTCCCTCGTACCTTCCAAACTAGCTTATGGGTATACGTTAGCACTTACACTATTCCTCCTATACTCCCCTTATGAACCTTACCTGGAAGTCCTCTAAGCTACATTTCTCCTATCATGGCTGCTATACGTTGAACACCTCCTCCTGACCTGTTTACTTGTAGTTCCCCTCTTGTGGCTGATCCTTCAAGTTGCGCACCAGGTTGCACATACAGACCGAACCGCCAGTAGACTTTGTTTAGTACCCTGCACCACCGTCGTTACGACTTACCGTATAACTTTTATCTTAGCTACCTTTTATCTTACTCACACCTCTACTACACAGACCTTCTGACCTCCATCGTGTCGTCTACTACCAGACCGTTTTCGACTACTTCTATCCGTGCACAG